>WMKJ01000011.1:0-183950 GCA_009733715.1 Herpomyces periplanetae | reverse complement strand
CCACCAATGCTTCGTCGACATAGTCAGTAGTCTCACTTTTCTTGGATTTGTTTGTCGTTAATGTGTTTTCGAAAAGAAGTAAAAGTTCCTCAAGTACCTGGCGACCCTGAAATGATATAATCTGCGTAGCAGCACTCACAACCCGACCTCGGACTGTAGTATTACCATCACCCAACACGTTTTCTTGAATTAAAAACTGCATAAACGATACTGTGTGTTCTGGATCAAATGATTTTGCCATCATCTCCCATGTAAGAGCTATTCCGAGTCGTTCAGTCCACGTCGAATCATTCTTTCGATCTCGAATTGATAATAAATGCTCTTTGGCGTTTCTAATAGTCATAATGCGTTCCATATATACAGCTTGTAACTTATTTAGACATTCTTCAAAGACACTAGGATTCATGTCAACTGTTTCTCCAATGGTTTTAGCCGCAGCATTGCGCAAATGCTCGTGTTGAGATGACAAAAGTGAAATAAGATCGAAAACATCGGCATCCTTGATAGGGAATTCCGTTTCTTCATAGATACTTCGTGCCAACGCAGCACAGTCCACATCATCATCATGACACGCCAACCAGATTTCATAGTAGTACCTACCTCCATCAAGGCTAATATCTGCATCAACCGCTGTCAAAATTGTGTTTCGGACAGTAACATCAGGCCGTATTGCCGCATCGAATAGCACTTTTAATTCCTCTTCAATTATATCAGTTGCACAGGCACGTAAATAGTTAAGGAGACAACTCCGTACAATTTTCAAATGCGACGTAAGCTTCTCTAAGGAGCGAATTAAAATTGAAATTAGAGCAGAGCGATTCATTCGATAATCCGCAAACAAGTCAATGTGTGCTTCGAGTATTTCTAACACGAGTATCACTTGCTCATCTATAATATCAGTAATGCTTTCAGCTTTGCAACATTGTTCTAATGTAGTAATCAAAAGAGGTTCTACGTAAACTAATGTTGCAAAATCTAGTAATTTTTGCTCAGACAAGAACCGTAACCGATGAAGAATCCGTAAACAAAGATCATTGAGCGGTTCTTGGAATAGTTCTGAAGGAATGTGAGGCGCATCAAGCAACCTAAGTGTTGCAACACCAGAAAACAAATTGATACGGTCTTCGTGTAGAGGTACATAATCACTACATTCGAGGAAAAGTTCAACTGGTTTTGCGTCAAGGAGACCATATCTATCACTTCTTATCACTTGAAGCAAACAGTTTATCACAGGAGATAACCAAAGACCAGTTTCCACGGGTGAGCGGTTAAGAAGTGCTTGAATATACGAAAGTCCACGACTTATACGATAAAGTATTTCATGAACTTGTTTTCTGGAACTGCTTTCCTTGGCCAGTTGAGCATCAACCTTAGCTTGATCTGCTGCCTTAAGCTTTCGAGACTCACCCTTTTTATCGGCTAATTGAGCTTTGACATCCTCCTCCCATTTTAAAGTTTCGTAGTCCTTAGTTTTCTTCAACAATGATGCATTAGAAGTATTATTGACAATAACGTCAGAGTAAAGCTGTCCTTCGGCTGTTCGGAATATACCTGCCTCAGTAGGGCCAATTGAATCAAGTTGACTTGTGCATAAGTCTTCACGAATCAGGTTAACCCATTTAGGAAATACAATCTCTGGGGCAATAAATGTAAGTTCAGCTAATGCATCTGCAACGGCTAAACCTTCAGTTAGAAGTGCATGGGTCTGCGTCAAACCCAGCATGATTTGATCAACATTTTCGGTAACAACTTGATACGGATCAATTCCAACCCGAAGGCAAAGCTGAGTCCACGAAGCTGTCGGAATTAAACTGCGTTGACACAAGGGTAAAGCCAAAGGCAGTTTTTCACTAAGAAACGATGAAAGACCTTGAACATGATTATCACGGATCGAATCTGGTGGTGGAAAGATCTCCAAGAGTACGTAATGTAGCTTATCATATTGCAAGTTCGACGTTTTAGGCACAGATGAACAGCTACTACTATTGGATTTATAACGAATCCAATACCATATGCTCTCAAGAGTCGCAGAAAAAATTTCCACTGGGTGTTTTAAAAAGACTTGTGAAAGTACCGAAAGGACTCGAGAACAATTTTCCGCCGACGAGTACGTTGAACATGCCAAGTACGTCAAGCAATTTGTATAGGCACTTATAACATCGGGGGATGGATTGTCATTGAGTAAAATGCTCACTGAGTCAAGAAATTTAATGACCCAAGATATATCATCTGCAGAATTTAGTCGCATGTAAACTTTCTCGCAATATAAAATGGAAGATTTAGGATCAATAGATAAAGCCTGGGCTAAAATACCAAAGTTTTGTACCATTTTATCAAATTTATGAGACTGAGTATCGCTGAAAAGAGTCAATAAAACCACGGCAATAACATAAGCAACCACACTATTTCCTTGAACGCCAGCAACAGCTGGATTTGCAATAATCTCATTCCAAATGTTGAGCGTGGTATTTAGAAATATTTCAACTAGAGGAGAAGCTGGTCCTCTAGACAAATCTTGAGGGTTGAGGGTATATAAAATAGACCCAAGACACTCAACCCAATGCTTGCGAATGGCAGGATTGACTGATGAGATACCCTGTTTAAATGAATTGAAAGTGATTTGATCGATACTATGGCCACCTTTAATCGCTGAAAGGCAGTGAGTAGTTAAAGAAGAGCATGCCGTGGCTAAAATTGATAGGTTCGTTTCCTTTGTAGCTAGAGCAGCGATTGTACTAGCAACATTGCTACTAAGACCCTCGGAGCAAGGTAATACATTTAACATCTTCAAGCAAGCAGCACGTTTCTCAGGTGCAAGGTTCGAGGATTTTAGTGTAGCCGAAATAGATTGAAATATCCTCTCCACTGCAGCATGATTCGTAGTCTTTCTAAGTAATATGACGTACAAATCAACAGCACCATTTCGAAGAGCAGAATTGGAAGAATTGACACATTGTATTATGTTTCCAAGAAGCTTACCATCAAGAAATTCCGATAAGTCGACGGAGGGACTCATCAAAGCAAACACTTTGCATAGTAATCCTTGAAGCAAATATTCTGGATTTCGAAGTAAGCCTTTTTCAATAGGTGAAGCGAAATACTTGATAACTTCATCAAGGGTGACTATGGAGAAAAAACTTATCCAGGTGATTGACAAGATAGAGATCGATGTGAGTATTAGCAGCAAGAATTTCCCGAGCGATGAACGAAAATATATCTGGCTTGGAACGAGTAATCAGAGAATCTTCAGAGTCGTACTTGAGACAAACATGAGATATTGCACCCAAAAGAGTGGCACACTTGACACGGGGTACGCATAATGGAGAGGAAGCCGTCAAATAATCTAGGCAATTAATTATATATTGGTCGGAATTGGTTCCGGAATCTAGTAGTTTACCGTAAGCTCGAAGCATTAAAGCGAAACTGCGTGAAACAATATTATGCCGTTTGCTGCGTGTTAGACAGTGATTCAAGGCGAGGAGCTCGACGTCAATTAACTTGGTATAGTGTTTATTCCATAAATTTGGTTTACTGGATAAAACATCACTAATTACAGTGCACCATTCAAGAATAACGAAAGATTCCGAAGGTTGGGAAAACGACGTGGAGAGTTGGGTATACAGGGTGTCCAGTAACGGTGGTAGAATACCCGTGCAATTTTCTTGGGATAAAAGTTGGTGAAGCG
This sequence comes from Herpomyces periplanetae, assembly GCA_009733715.1. NCBI lineage: Eukaryota > Fungi > Ascomycota > Laboulbeniomycetes > Herpomycetales > Herpomycetaceae > Herpomyces > Herpomyces periplanetae. Next base: position 180,265 of record WMKJ01000011.1, on the reverse strand, counting down.
AGTGTAATATTTGATGGCGAAATTCACGATCAGTGTACTTGATGCGATACCGCGTAAGTTCAGCGAGTAATTCGGTGTGATGATTTTCATCATTGTGGTCTGAAGGGTAACAATTAGGATTAGCTGGGTTGAGAGGTAGTGTAGAATATAGTATAGATAAGTCAAAACATCTAACGTACTCAGGGAAAGGGTTTTAAGGTTGTTTAGTTTAGTTAGGCGAACTTCGCTGGGACGAAGTAAGCCATGATTTTCTTGCTCCATCTAAAAGCTTGATAAATATACGTGATGTACTGGATGAAAGAATTCCTGCAATATGATAAAAGAAACGATTGTCATATCAGAATAACTTCTCCACACGTAAAACAGAAATTTAATCATGAATTAATCAAGAAAAGGCTTCATGGAAAAAATAAAGAGAAAATTATGAGAAAAAAATACGGTAAAAAGTAAATTAAAGCTAATGAAGCGAAGTCGTGTACGCAATTTAACCCCTCGAGAGCGAATTCGCTAGGCAAATTACGTAAGTGTTCGAGGCTTTTCCTTTCACGGGACCGGACCGATTCGTGCTGGCAATTTGGAATGATGAGTGTGGCGCATGAACCATGAGGCTAGGTCAAGGAATCGGTAATTGAGCGAAGACGTTGAAATAATACTAGAAAGAATAAGCGTTTTAATTGACCAAATTAGTTCGAATACTAAATATTTAACATAAGCGTAAGTGTGTACACGAGGATTGAAACTAGATCGTAGCACGTTCAGTGCATAAGGGGAATATCAGTTCAAGTTCTTACGAATCCTGAAAATCTCCACGGTAGATCACTGAATGGATCAGAATTTTATTTTTGCTAGTACATATTTAGTGTATTTACTTTCGCCAAACACCAATTGTACTACGAGACCATATTCAGCAGTTTCAAAATTCCAATGATATTCTTTTTTCTCAACCCGAACAATTCAGAAAGGTCGTTCCATCAATTCGCCTACTTATCCAGTATATTGATCGGATGCTTAGCAATTACTATCCCAGTAAGACGGAAAACAGTTTTACTATGTATTTGGCATTTTATTACACATGAACATCAAAATAATTATATTTATTGTTTCTCACTTTTCATACATAATTTCGCATATTATTTGTACTCCTAAAAACAACCTACATGAAATTTTGATTCAATCGCACACATTTACATCATTCGCCCACACATATCCTAATTCCGACATCTCCACATCTAGGACAACCCGCCTGCTGTATGATGACATCATAGTTACATGTCAAATACACATTTTCTAACCAATTTAACAAACGAGACTGATCTACACCTTAAATTCTACCTAAACTGGCTCTATCCTATTCAATTTTCTATTGATCTTTAAACGTTTATTCAAGTACTCACATTCTATGTCCTAAAGCACAAATTGTTAAGTTAACCTGTCATCAGCCAAATCACACACCGGCGCAATGTTTTATTGATCATTGAATTTGAAAAACTCGTATCCCTTTGCATACTAAATTTAACCGTGTCGTGTATATCTCCACATATTATCCTTTCTTTTCATCAATACTTTTCTTAAATATATCATTAACCTCTTCCATCTCTTACAAAAGCCCGGTTTGGTTCGAAGACCTTTGGTCACGTGATGTGAATTTGTAGTAACTTGATATTCGTGGAAATGAAGGACGGAACATATACTTGGGAACATTATTTCTCGAAGAAAAATTATTTAAACGAGTAGCATGACAATTTGTTGAATTTGAATTGTCAAAGAAGTTATTTTCTTGGGTAGGCGCTAATCGAAATAATCAATATGACACGGAAAAAAAGTTCGACTGCAAAAGGTTCTACATCACGCGGATTTAGCACTGTGTCCATACCAAGCAAAAATAAGGCAGCGAATGTGGAAGAAGTTAAGGCTGAGGCAAACGTGAAGAAAATCCAACCATTGCCTATTCAAGCAGAACATTTTGACAGTGAAGGAACGTTAAACGAAGTGTGCGAGAAAGAGCGGCGTAAGGAGGCATTGCTATCATTCTGGGAGGAATATCGTGAAAGATGCTTGCGAAATTCAACAAGACAAATTGATCGGTTTTTAACAGATTTACGAGTAACTCGCTCGCAAGTTAATGATTTAGATGTCACGCTACTCTTTACGGATGAATGGGTAGATAAAGTTCTCGAACTGGAGCGAACTTGTGCCAATGAAAAGTCCCATGGACAACGTGCCGGTAAACAATCTATTTCAGATGAAGTGTTGGCCAAGTTTTGGACTCTACATTTATCTTTTAAACGACTAGGCGTATGTGAAAATAGTCTCTTGGAATGTTGGAAATGGGCAATTAATTTTCTCTCGGATAGCATTACCGCTAGCGATAATGTTATTTGGGGATTTCAGGAATGCTTTGAGTGGTTTTGCCTTAACTTTGTAGGCTGGAAGGGGCTATCATACAATCAACTTTTAAGGCATTTTGAGGCGCTAACTGTCAAATCCGGAATGATGGAGTGTGATGAGTCTCTTGCAACTTTTAAAGAGTCTAAACCAGAAAAGCCTATGGAAAATGTCAGAGAAGTAGATGTCAGCAAGTCCATCGAGCGGAATAGCCACGTAGAAGACCTTGAAGAAGTGCTTGAACCAGAAAACCTCATTCCAGCATGGGTAGAAATACAAAGTAAATTATTAGAATTGAGTTTAGGAGAAGATGCTAAGGAAAGTCGTGAAGCTTTGGAACAATTAAAGCGACGCGCCATATTAATAGAAAAGGATGTGTTGTTTGATGATCAAGCTGCAGGTTTAATATGGCGGGTGAAAAGGATTGCCTTAATGAAAGAGCTTGGTCACAAGGGTAAACGCAAGAAGCAAGCAGTGACACCGACGCCGACAATGACTGGCCTTGATAGCGATAATGATGAAGCACTCTTAAGCTCTTTGTTCGAAGAATCTACTGTTTCTCCACAAAATGAATCTCAAGATGACTATTTAAATGATATAACAATTTGGCAGTCCGATAAATCACCGGGTTTACCAATACGACGGATCCTATCTGATTATTTACACTCTCGACTAGGAGCATTGGACTGTCGATATACGATTGAGTTACAAATGGAACACAAAATCAAAGCACCTGGAGGCTTGGCTTTTCAACATTCAGTATCGATTATATTTTCCAAGTTCCCTAAAACACTAGTATTTTACAAAGATATTCCAGCGGTTGAGGTTCGAAGATGTGGGAATGAGCTTAAATTTTGGATGAAAAGTGTTGCAACGTACGAACGAGGGGACAGTGAAAACTATATTTCAACGGCTGTGTTGTTTGCTTTTGCCGCTGTAAATGAACGGGATAAAGTTGCTAATCGATTAGGTGCATGTTGGAGAGCACTTTATAATGAATTTGCTCAAGTTAAACGGGTAAACATGAGTGAAGAAGCGGTAGTAGAGCTACTTAGCTTAGATGATACACTGAGAAACTCTATAATTGGAATTAACGAAATTAGCAAAGTAAATGAAGACGTTATCGATAAATTGCCAGCGGTAGAATTAGTTCCTCACGGCAACTCTGCGCTTACTACTACATCGTTTAATGCAATCCGCAATTACTGGAATCGATTGAAAGCAAACAGACTATACAATTATATGTTAAATGAGCGAATGAAACTACCGGTGAGCAAATATCGTGATGAAATAGTCAAACTTATAAGCGAACATAAAATTGTAATTGTATCAGGAGAAACTGGTAGTGGAAAAAGTACCCAAATTCCGGGGTACTTATTTGAACATGAATTGAATGAAGGTCGAGACTGCCGGGTGATTTGTACAGAGCCGCGGCGGATTTCAGCAATTTCTCTGGCACGACGAGTTAACCAAGAGTTGGGGGGAGGAGATTTAGTGGGGTACGTTGTACGATTTGAATCAAACGTTAACGAGCGGACCCGATTAATTTATTGTACTATCGGGATCGTATTTCGGATGCTGGAAAGTGATAAATACTTGGGAAGTGTGACACACTTGATTATTGACGAAGTGCACGAACGAAGTCTGGAACGAGATTTTTTGCTGGTTATAGTAAAGGAGCTGGTAAAGCGTAGACAAAATTTACGTGTAGTATTAATGAGTGCAACTCTGAATATGGCAACACTTTCAAGCTACATGGGCGAAGATTGTGGAATGATTGGAGTGCCAGGTCGAACGTTTCCCGTTGAAGTACTATTCGTAGAAGATGCGATTGAACGCTTTATCAAAGAAAGAGATTTATCATGTTTGGAAGCAGCAATTGAAGTTGAGCGTTTCTCTGAACTAGACGATGAAAAGGAAATGGCACAAAACCTGGCTGGTGCGGACATGAATAATGGAAATCTCCAGGGTTATTCTGCATCCACGATAAAATTAGTGCGTCAACTTGACGAGTACGGGATTTACTATGGGCTAATACGGTGGATTATACGTGAAATGAGCCAGAATGAAGTGTATAGTCACTATTCCAGGGCATTTTTAATTTTTATGCCGGGTGTACGAGAAATTGAACGTATGAAGGAAGTCATAGAAGATGACAGGTACTTCGAAAGTGGGTGGAAGATCTTCAAGCTTTACTCAAGTATGAGTAGTATAGACCAAGAAAAGGTTTTTGCAAAAATGGAGGGAGGCTATCGCAAAATTGTTATAGCGACAAACGTGGCAGAAAGTGGTATAACCATTAATGATATTACGTGTGTAATTGACAGCGGCAAACACAAAGAAATGCGGTACGATGAAAAGCGGGGTATATCGAGTTTGCGAGAAGCGTTTATCAGCCGATGGAACGCTATGCAGCGACGTGGTCGAGCAGGACGTGTAGGAAAGGGTATTTGTTTCCACATGTTTACGCACCAGAGGTTTACAGACTACATGAAAGAAGAAGCCGAACCGGAGATACTACGACTTTCTTTACAAGGGTTAATTATGAGAGTACCATTGTATAAAGCATTATTTAATGATGATCCAACTGACACGATGAACGGAAATGGTGATACTACGACTAGCTCAACTACGCTTCATCGCAACAAAGCGTCTCGACAAGATGAGACATGTCTCAACAATAACGTGGGTGCAGTCAATGTTGAGAATAACGTTGAGACAATCGGAGAATTAAACCGGGATGAAACAGGGGCAAAGCTATGGAAGGAAGGAGGAAGTGGGACGAAACAAGAGGAAGGATCGGAGCGGAAAAAAGTTGAAGGGCAGACGTGGAAGATTGAAAAAGTGCTGGAAAAATGTGAAAGTGCACCGGCTAAGGGGAAAATAGCTCGGACGATTAGCCAGTTAATTGAAATGGGTGTGTTAGAGGAGAATGAGGAAAAGTTAACATTCTGGGGACTATTGTGCGCGCAGTGGGGTATGGATCCACGGACGGCCAAGGTTCTTATGCTTTCGATAGTATTTTCCATGCTAGATTTTGGCTTAACGATAGCCAGTATACTCAGTGTAGAATCCGGATGGATATCGAGTGTTAACTTTAACAAGTTAACGTGTCAGTCTACATCAGATTTACTGACGGTGTATGCGCACTATTGCAGGTGGAAAGCGAGCAATACACTAGTCAACTCGTACTCGAATCCGCCAAAGTACTCTGCGTATAAGTGCCCATTGAGTTTAGGCGTATTAACGCAAATTGATCAAATTAAGTCAAAGTTAACGGATACCCTGGTAAATTCACGCTTTTTACGTCACTTTCAAACGTTACCTGTGTCACGGTGGGATTCACATGTGCCTGACGTTACAAGTAGTGTTGGTGACCAGAGGCACACTGCGTACCGGATAAGTGAGAGTGTACTTGGGGAGAATAACGATAATTCTATGCTTCAAGCCGTACTAATTGTGGCTTCATTTTACCCAAGTGTACTATACACGTTTGACGTTACACCGCCCGTTAAATGGTACACGTTAACGTCCTCGACAGCAGTGCGCGTTCACTTTTACTCGCAAAATTACTCGCTAACACGCGAGGTGTTATCATCAAATATTTCTCTGCTCACGTATATTGATTTGGCTACCGCTTCCACCAACGCAGGGGCAAGTCTACCTGTGGCTCGATTTACTACACTATTACCGCATACAGTGCTTTTGTTGCCATTAATACCACGACCCATGAACTTAGTCTTTAGGTCCATGCTATCGTTAGTGTCACTGTATGCCTCAGCCAAGTTACCTGTTTTACGCTTGCGGTTTACCTTGTCTCATCCAAACCACTTTATAGCGTTGCGTGCTCTTCACACCCATGTCTCTCTTGCACTGGAATCAACGCTTATTACAGCATCTCGTCAACCACATCCTCTGCGGATAAATCAATTTCTGGCAAATCAATGGCTTAATCTCTACTTTGAACTTTTTGCGCATCTAAAGCAGTCAAGTAAATAATAGAGTAATTGATGAATGTATTAGCAAGGGATGAGAAGACTGAAATACGAATTATTTATTGCATTTTTCGGCTAAAACTTTCATCGATTGCCAATTGCGAACGTGGTCAACGCGACCTTCGCGAACGTCTGCCAGAGTTAATAAAGAGACGATACCAGCCCCAACACCTGAACCGTCCAAAGCGGAAACGAATTCGATGGGTCGTTTGTCGCAAGTGTCGGATGTAGAATACTTGACAGTGGAACGGTGCACGACCCATCCAACATCGTCAGGGTTGACACCGTCGGTTGAACTGCATTCAAGTTGAGGCCAATCTAAAATTTCTCCCAACGCATGAAGACAACGGTCCTTAAACATGGGATACTTGAGGAATAAAGAGCCATCGGCGCCGACACGGCAACGTGGCCAATCCTTGTTCTTGAAAATTGCAGCGACACCGCAAGCGCTCAAACGAGCAGCACGTGCACCAATTAACTGAGCTAACCGACGAACCAACACGGCTTCATCCCATTTTAGTGTTATACCTAGTTTGTTCTTGAAAAGTTCAAAGGTTTCGACAAGGTCACATGTAGGATCACCTTCGATAAGCGAAGGAAACGAAGAATCCAAAATATAAGGTTTTTCCAGGTTACGGAGACCTTCCTCTTGATCAGCAAAGATCTTACCGGAAAGGATTCGCGTAGAGTCAAGGAGAGCTAGTCGAAAAATTTCGCCTAAATAGTTGCCGGCGACCATTTTTTCAAAAATCTGTTGACCAACATGAGGGGATTGTTTATCGAGTGTAACGTCGTAAGGCGTGCGAGGCAAGATTTTGCATTCGTTATCAAAAGCACCCCACTCACAATTGATGACCATTTGGCCGGGAGAATCTTTATACTGTTTTAATTTACCGATACATTTAAGGTCCTCGACATAAGCAGCATTACAGCCTGTTCCGAAGATACAGCCAATCTTAACATCATTGATACCATAAGCGGTAGCAATAAGGGTACCAGTGGTATCATTAATTAAAGCTACAAGCTTGATAGGGAGCTTTCGCTCGGCAATTAGACGTTCTAGGGGTTCGACAACGTCGGTATTTTCGACGTCTTGGACACTAAAACCTTTGGTCCAGCGTTGAAGGATACCCTGATTAATGTAGTGTTGAGTAACGGGGTATGAGAAGGTGAAACCAAGGGGTAATACTTTGCCATTTTCCACATTCCCAATGTGCTTCAAGAATTTTTCTAGTACGTCGACAATGTAGGAGAAAAAATTTTCGGCACTTCCAGATTTTAGAGAGTCGGGTATACGAAAGTGGCACTGTTCAACGTTAAATTTTCCCTTATCGTTGGTAAGCTCAATTTTACAAGCACGAATATTAGTGCCACCCAAATCGAGGGCGAGAATAGTGCCGCTTTCCAAGCCACTTGGTTCACCCATACACCAGGTGGGAATCATAGGCTAGACAGAAAGTACAGGGGTCAGTGAAATTTTTGAACGGGAAGTAGGGTGACCAACATACAATAGGACCATTGTCACGAGCCAATCCTACAGAGAAGAGTAAAAAAGGGCGTCAATAGAAGTATTAAAAAACAGTTATATATGAAGACGGACCCTCTTTTAGATGAATTTGAAATTGTTGAGTGATGTATTTTAGTTTCTCAGGTGACACATAAAATAAGTCTCTCAATCGGGTTATTTCATTTTCAACGTCCTTTTGAACTTGTTGATCTTCAACCGAACTAATTGATTAGCTTGAAAACACGTAGAAAAGTCGTACAAATTAAACCGGAGAAAAAAGGCACGAGCTTACGAGGATTAGGACATGAAGCCATGATACAACAGATGAGGAATCAGCAGGGAGTGGGGGGGATGGTGGGGAACAAATTTTTTTTCTTTTGAAGGAGAATAAACGAGTGGAAATTTGGAGAAAAGGAGAAAATTTCGGAGATTACAGAATGTAAAATATCCCAATAAACGATACGGAACACGATGCAGTTAAAAGTTGTGTCGCCAAAATCTCCTCTTCATCCTCCCGTCCAAGTCCAGAACAGGCCATTACATAATCTGGTATGGTGAGGCATTACGTAAAGGGGCACGTGTCAGGTTAGGGCCAAACTGGAGCGAAAAGCGAGATCGCGAAAATAGTCGATGAAGGCGATGTTTTGCTTTTGGGGAGTATCTTCACGTAAGGCAGATCCAATACCAACAAACACTTCTTTTATACCGATGTTTGATTTCCATGAGGAGTCGGTAGGTGACGGGTTAAATTGCTCGGAATCATGATATGGATTACCAGTGGCAGCATCCCATGCGGCATTGGGATCTAAATGTTTGACGCCAGTTGCTTCGATAACTCTTGTCAAAGAATCGGCAGATTCAATTGGGGGAACGCAGAAAATATTTTGAAACGTTGATAGAAATTTGACGTCACGTAGAGTTGATATACTTTGAGTGGTTGCAATTATGGCTAATCTTCGCTTCTCGGGGGGATTGGCTCGGAATAAAGCTTTACACATAAATAACGTATCGGCATGAAGACGTTGACCAAAATCCAGAGCACGGATCATATCTTCAATTTGATCAATTACTAGAACGGCAGACTCCGACTTATATGCAGAGTCAAAAGCTTGTCGAAGAATGTTGATAACTTCGATCTGACTTTTTCCAGCTAATTGAGCAGGAGTAATTAATTGAATAAATGGACAACCGGACATTAGAGCAATATGGCATGCCAGTGCTGTAGTTCCACATCCTGCATTACCATGTAATAGCATGTTAACCGTAACACCATTTAGCATCTCATCGGGCTCGGAGTTAACAAGTCTTTGACCCGCTTCAATAATACGTGTAACTACTTCACTGTACTCCACTATTCCATACGCTATACAAGATTGTAGAGATTGCAAATCCGCCCCGTGCATTGGTTTAACATCGTCCAATGCTCGAGAAAAATCATCCATTGTTACAACTACATCCATACACGTTTCCCCTGGCGTTGGCTGAGCCGTTGGAGAAGCTGATTTGGCCGTAGCAATTGCAGCTGCATCAAATCCCGGAACAACACGTTGCTGAGCGTATGATGATGCGGCTTTATAGAAAGCGGCAAGTTCGGCACCAGTAAAATTTCGGGTTACTTTGGCTAATTCCTCAACATTAACATTCGGTGATAATTTCCCGCGTTCACGAGGTTTAGATAATATGATATCCAGAATTTGAGCTCGCCCTTTCTCGTCGGGTAGGGAAATTTCAACGTGCAACTCAAAACGACCGGGTCTAAGGATAGCCGGATCTATTAAATCAAGCCGATTGGTCATACCAATAACGAGAATATTATTCAGCTGATCAACACCATCAAGCTTAGTTAACAACTGGTTAACAATATTATCATTAACACCCGTACCCCCCGAACCTGACGATCCTCGACTTTTACAAATTGTATCAATTTCATCGAAAATAATAACATGGGTACCACTTTCATCACCTTTTTCTTGATATTCTTTTTCAGCATCGCTGAATAACTCCCTTATATTTTGTTCAGATTGTCCAACCCATTTACTCAAAACTTCCGGTCCATTAACAATTTTAGTACTTCTAGCACGCAGTACACGGGCTAATTCTCGTGCTATTAATGTTTTCCCCGTACCAGGAGGTCCGTATAACATAATTCCTTTAACATGTTGAATATCCAAATCTTCCAGTACTGAAGCGGGCAAACATCTTGAAACAAACGCTCGTCTAAAGATAAGGCCCAGCTGCTTATCCAAGCCGCCAACCGCTAATGTGTTAAAGTTAACAGAGGAAAGGTCCAAGATGGCATTCGTAGCAGGTCTATTGCGTGAAGCTTTAAGGTTAATGCTACTATTCGGTTCTTTAATGAACACAAAATGAGAATCTTTGGTAATCAAACCTCGGGCATGAATATGATTGAGTGGTTCGGAAACTTGGTTTTCCGTTACTTGACCATCACGTTCAAAGTTTACCAATTGTAAACTTTTTACTGTAACACGTAATGGAATATTTTTAAGGTTTAATAAAAGCTGTTGTTGTGAGGCGATAAACTGATCATGAAAGTTTTGCGTAATTAGACTTCCCAGCTCATCTTGATCGTACGCATCAGATGATTGACGTTGCCGTAGAGCAAATCCAATTTCAAGTTCAGCGTTAACAACTATGGGAGCTCCAAACTTTTTGAAATCATAAACTTCCGTGCTAACAAAGTCATTAGGGCCGATACTAACTCGCATCCATGAACGTTGAGGATCAGTTAAACCTATACAACCAACATCACAGGCTGGGGTAAGTAAACATGTAACCACATAAGATCCATTGATCATAACATAGAGTGGTGTATTTCCTGGCGCTTTACGGAAGTCTAGAGGTGATAAAGCGACGCTGTACATCGAATTAGCTAGTTAACTACACAAAGTAAAATGATGTGTATAGGGCGTACAAATTTCCGTAAGCGTATTCATTTCCGCCCGGGCTTTTGACCGGCCGTAAGCGTATAGGATGAGAACCGCCTGACAGGGAAGTTGTATCGGTTTCACCACCTATGGAAGTAGTCCTTGAGGAAAAGTCTGGTGATAGTGATGTATTGGTAAGTCTAGAATAACTATGCTTAGAATTTTGATTAGAACGCGTAGGAAAATCTGACTGTGACATTTGTGAATTAATTAGATAATGTTAACTGAATTTGGGACGATCAAAAAAGCCTTATAAAAAAGATCCCGTATCAACGCTAAAAGAAATTTAATCTTTTCAATATAAAAGAGTTCCTAAAACTTACTTCCAAAGCGTAACAACCTGACGAAATATTTTAAAGCTACCCAAACCACACAATGTCTCAAGCCCCACCCGAAAATCTACACTCGCCACACTTCATAATGACGTAAGTTAGTATGCGATGTGTCAAGGGTGGCGTAGCAACGACTGTGGCTGAGGAAGGTTGGGGCGAAGCAGGAGTTTGGGAGTTAAAATGATAATGTTTAAAAGGCTTTTGGAGAAAAAAATAGGTCAAGATAATTTAAGGAGATGAGGATGGTGATGTGGAGCGATTGGAAGGTGAGTTAAGAGAGTACCGAGTCTTTTCGTCTAAGCTTCCAATGTTAGAACCACATGAGGTACCTGGTGATAAATGAGATGAAGGTAATGAGGAATCTGGCAGATAATAATAGTAATGATGATGAGATTGAGCAAAGGAAACGCAAGGCCTTTGCGGTGAAGAATCCTGTTGAGTTATGTAGGATGATGGTGTACGAAGAGATGAAGGGAGCGAAGTGGATATTTGTGGTGATGAAGAATATTCTTGAGATGATGAAAAAAAGGGTTTGGATGGAAAGGAAGGATAATCAGATGTGTCAAGGAATTGACAAGAAGAAGGTTTATCCGACAAGGTATCGCAAGTTGACCAAGTTGAGACCGTTTGACTGGGTGGATTCTGGCGAGTAGACTGAGTAAACGTATATGTTGACGTTGATGGTGAAGACGAGGAAGTTGATGTTACAAGTGATGGAAGATACTGTTGGGAGTAGCGACGAGAGTATGATGAACGACGATGATCCAAGTTTGTATTGTAGTCATGACGATGATGAGAATGTCGATGTCTGTGAATATTTCGGTGACGATACGTAACATGACGATGTCGACATGTCGGGCGATGTTGATGGTACCGTCGAGACTGGTGAGTTCGACGTCGTCCTGCGCGACAAAAGTTGATGATAAGCCAGAACAATAGTGCGAAGCAGAGTAACGATCCGATAATAATGCCAATTGTAGCGCCGGGGGAAGTAGTACGAGAACGAACCGGCTGGTCGTGTACATTCCATGATGAAACTGCAGGCATTTTTTGACGATGATGATGGTAATAGTAATGGTAGATGATTTAACGGGTAAACTTTAACAAAAACCAGAATGAAAGATCATATTAGTTTGGACGATTACACGCAATTAACTCCCTGACATGCTGACACTCCAATCTAGACGAGTTTGACCTTTATAGCACTGTTGTTGCAAATCCTCTAGAAAGTTTAATAGAGTGCAAGAGAATTATACTTTGAATCTTTGCTACTCAGATTCGAGGGTGCTGAAAGACAATCCGCTTGGGCAGCTGATAACGTAGTTTTCAGGATAAAACATAGTCTATGCCACAGCACATTGTTAAAAAGTTATCTATCAGCATTACCCTTTTTGATAGTCCTAGTCACTACCTGTGCTCGGTTGTGTGATGAAGTCGGCTTTATCATTACTTGGAAGAGATGAAGGATTTCGCGCACGCATGCGCACTCCAGCGGGCGCGTAGTAAAAGCTCATATTAGCATCGTTCAAGGGTAATTGAATGTAATTGAATTGACTTTGCGGGACAATTCCACTTCCCATGATTATCAATGCGCATGGAATGCTGCTAAAGGTAGTAAATAATCATACCAAGATCCCAAATTTCCGCTAGTTAGTTCCATGTCCACTAGTTCATACATCCGTTGGACGTTGATTAATTCCGGCTCCCCAGACGGTGCTGTTTGTATGGTCAAAATGACCATTTCTCCGATGGATTGTCACACATTATCAATTTCTCGACATTACTTTTAACCGGCCTTTAGACCTTTCACTTTTCCCGCAATGCGATCGCCGGTAATTATTCATGCATGCTATCAATAGTTTAATCGACGGGTCTGTACGCATGACAATTCCTAAATAGGGGATATTTAACCATGCCTCGAGAGTGCCACTCACCCCTGAAGATTGGGTGGCGCGATATTGTATGCGCTATTTGGATTAGGTACCTATAAATTCACTATCGTCAATTGTAGGACAATCAAATTATCGAAGCGCTAAGTCACCAGTTCATTGTAAACAACAAATACTTTGCTTCGGATGAAAAGCCTTATCAGTAATTTGACTTTCATATTGAGTAAGATTGGAATTGTGTAGAAAGTCAATCTTCATCTATGGTAAGCGTGCTCCACGCTCACAAGGGTATCAAATTGAACGAGACTTTTGACGAATATCCCAAACTCCATAGTTCAATCACATCCCCACAGCAAAAAGTACGTTAGCCAACTTACGAAGATTAATATTTGATACCCTGTAGTAATCCTTATGCAATCTTTCTCACGTTAATAGTTTCATGTTGTAAAGCTAAAATGGCAGGTCAAATCTGATACACTGATAAAACGAAAACTCCGTGTAGCCGTATGATCGTTTCTCCGAAGCATCACACATGTTAGCTATGTTATTCAAATTATAAGGATTTTTCGCAGGTCATGAAGTTTAGCTAATGTAAAGTAAGTAAATTAATAAATTTAAAGAATTTTATTAGCTGAAAAACCAGCCAGTCTGCATGCAGATCACGCACGAACGCACGCAAGCATATGTTCAGTCACTCGCACTACTAATTATTGTGCTCGTATTAATACCGGCTTTCTAAACCGATTTACCCTCGAATAAAATATATCATCAATTATTCAATCTTTTAGAAAAATATCCTAAGCCCACCTTTTCCATCGCATCGCATCACATTGGCAAGTTTGAACAAGGATTATCCGTGTCAAAGTCTAATGCCACTTCATTTACCCCTTCTAGATACTAACAATTGTGATTTTGAAGGTGGCAAATATTTTCATAAATACGTCAACTAATATAGGGAACAAATATTAATTTAACCTTCATAAGCCGAACTTTGTTATCGGAAAAGTTGTAACAAGATGAATTTCAAATTAATTTCCCACACCATCCTGATCCTCGCTAGATCCTTCATTCAACTGACACGTGACATTTTCATCGTTGTGCCAAGCATTTGTTGCAGATGGGCTGCGGTGGCTGTGTACGTCGACGTTCGAGGCTGGTGTGGCGTGGTTGGGGCTGTGGCTGTGGCTGTGATTATCATCATGGGTGTGGGTATACGTGCTGACAAGAATGGAATTTTTTCCGGGTTAAATGTCCTTTTGAGGTTTCAGCTATGGATTGCCTCTTCAGTACGTGGACACACATCAGTGGATAAGTATTCCCCTATGGTGGAAACCAGGTAAGCGTTGTCTGTAAGATGATCTTTCATAAATTTATTGACTATTTATCCTATTACTGATGAGGGCTTAGCGGAATATTTATTAAATTTTAGTAGTGAACCATAAATTTCGAAATTTCTGCGCTAGCTAAATTATTTGGCAGTGAAGACATTCCCTTTTTACATAAATTAGTAGGTCTCATTCCATCGGGTAATCGTATTGTATCGTACTACACCCTACCCGGATACATGCTCACCCACACGCACGTACAAGCACAAGCACATACGTACACTTACACATCTTCATACGTGTACGCACACCAATATGCAAACGAATGCGATTATGAGCCCGAGCCCGAACATGAACACGCATATGTACACGTACGCACGTAGAGCTGCACTTATACTCACCAGATTCGGTAGAGTTCTCGCATTTTTTGTATTCTGTAAGTTCGGTCCCTGTAGCACAACCTTTATGTATTACTCTTTATTCACCTGTCGTGTTATTACATCTGTACTATACGTCTTACGTATACATAACATCCTATACTGTGTAACACACAATGTGTTGATTGAGCAAACGGAATTACTTTCATCTTTCACGTTCACTTTACTTGTACGTTCCAATACCTCTCCATTAAAACAAGGAATAATTTGATCTCCCTTAACCCGTGTAGCCATACACTGGCAAACCTCTACTATGAAACTGTCAAATCATTTTACCCCGAAAGAACCGATTTATGGGTAAGCATATTCTAGCTCCGATATATCTACAAACATTTCTTTATGTCAAACCCAGTTTACTCGCTACATCCTCAACTAAAATTTACTAACTTGAACCATTAACCCGTAGCATGCAAACATGATCAAATCGATCATCACCTCTTCTGTACTCCCATCTAACAATGAACCACGCCAATAAGCACGTGACATATGTGGAGGGGCCTTCATCAGCCAATTACGTATTAGCGTTGCACGTGACTATTCCAGTTAGGGAAGATGTGCGTAGCGGTAGCTTCCAAATCACGCTCGCTCTGCCTAAATTAAGTAGGCCTGCCTAATCCAGTATTTCCGGATAAATAATCTTCCCCCTATCCCAATTCGGCAGGGCAAATCCCTACCTGTTTGCTTATGTAATCAAAACCAGGCACAGCCTCTTCTGTGGCTTTGAAATCTCGCTTCATCACCAACTTCGTTCAAATCAACGTCCACGATCGCGTGTTAACCAACGTTTATTTTAACTCTTTCTTTGTCTTCTTTCGTTAACCTCTTGAGTTATTTTGGCTATTTTAAATCTCTCTTCTCTAAACTCTGTTACGCTTTCAAGTTACATTCAAAAGTATCCCTCTACTATATTTACCGCATTTGTCTACATGCTTTCTCTTTTCATCCCTTCCAAATTCACCACATTGATACATTTCAAAACTTCTCAAACAAGTCCATCTCAATTTATCTTTGATCTAATGGATAAAGACGTTAAGACTCCATATGTATGACATTTCGGCTCGTCCGTTAAAAACCGTTTCTCTGTCTGTATTGCGCGCTGCGCTGCGCATCGCAACCACCAATTATTGCACTTTTTATTATATTTTTAATCACTTCAACTTCATTCGATTCATCCAAAATCTTATGTCCATCTGACCTTCACTTTGGCGCACAAACTGCAACTTTCTTTTCAGCTTCCCATTAACTCACGCTTTCCTTAACCTTTTGATACCCCCCTCCCTCCCCCTCATAACCGGTGAGATCCTACCTTCCATGCGCGACGCTATACGATTGTCTTTCTAGGTATATTACACCTATGTAATTATCAACTAATCTACCCTCTTTAGGTCAATCATATATTGATTATTAGACCTTTTCTCCATGAAATCAAGTGCACGACTATCGAACGTTGCTATAACTCTAGAAACTGTTGAGGAAGGGAGCTCGGTCTCATCAACACCTCAGTACTCATGCATGTACGTTTTCTTCACGGCATTGTACCCCTTATATACAGCTAGATTTTACTGTCTGGTTTTTATTTGCTCATGGTTAACAACTTTTTACAGTTCAAATGAATGTACCGAGCAAAACGTTCCCCTACCCGACCCTTCCATCACTCGTGATATTTCTTCAGAATCTGCACCTTTATCTGTGGATCCTAACTCTACGACAAGCCCAAAACGAAATTTAACAGTTCCGGCTACTATTCATGATGATACTCAGCAGACCGAATCACTATCTCGCCCTAAAAATGATAGAGCTGGTGCCTCCTTTAGCTCTTTGGCATCTTTGCGGCGTACACCCGCTGACACGTCAGGCCCAATAATGACTGTAGAGACGGAGACGATTAGCTCGGTTGCTCAAACAGCTCTAAGTGGAAATCTACAGGATAAAGATGTTACAGATAACGGTGGATCTGTTCGTGGTCATAGTAACACATCAGATTCTGTTCGGCCGAAAAGAGATCGCAAGTATAGCACACGCAAGGCTACATCTTTACACTCTGGAAATGGTAAGGATTATACATTTGAATAAAGGTTCATTCACTGTAATAGGTGATAATGTGCTGCGCTTTAAAGCGTGTAGGTTAAGGTATGCTAACTGGTTACATTTGGGAATGTAGCGTCCTCGAAGGCAGAAGTTTTCGAAGCCAAGGTTGCAAGCGCAGTGGACGAAGCAAATTCTACAGACTCTGAGGAAACATTTGTTTACGAATCAAATCCTGATGCCACAATACGAGGTAGTAAGTTAATATCACGACGATCCAGTGCTGCATCTATGGCAAGCTTTGCCGGACCACCAGGAAAAAGTTTACCAGGGCAATCATCCATTGAACTATCTCGTACATCCGGACCGCAATCTGCTACCCCGCCATCAAGTAAACGATTGGTTAAGTTCTCCAAGAATACGAGTGGCTACTCGTCTGATGGTGAGGGGGAATATTCGGAACGTTCAGAAAGTACTAGTCGTGGATTTCCGTCTCGTAACACGGTAGTTGGAAGTATAGGACATCATCACATTACCAGCAGTCAGCGAAGTAACGTGAAAGCTTCCACAGTTTTTGCAAGGGACGAACTGACGTCTACATCGAGGACCAAACGATCTAACGGTAGTCATCGAGATTCACGATCAAAGTGCCACCATCATCATATTTATCATTATCATCATCATCACCATCATCATCACTCGGGACAAAATCGCAGAACACCAACGGCGGGTGGAGATGAAGCAGATTTGTTTGCCAAACGTTCTGGAATCGTTTGGATGAAATCATACGAAATTGAGTCAGTTGCACCAAATGATGAGCGCACGCCATTACTGGGAAAAAGAAATAGCACGGGTAGTAGTGGACGAGTTAATAGTTTGCACAGTAGTGCATCTGATCGAGATATCGAGAGCTGTATAAACTCGAATGAACAAGGTCGGATATCACGGCGGCGCCGTCGGCGGCGCATGGAATTATCTTTAGGTGGATCATCGGTTTCCGAAGGTGCATTCAATTATCGAAGTTGTGCTCTAGTTAGCTCATTGATCAGTTTAATACTTATTATTGTGACTGGAATTGTCATAATAGTTTTACTGGGATCACGGCCAATGGAGGACGTTGCGGTTCGCAGGATAGCTAATGTTAAGATCGGGCGACGTGAGATAGCATTTGACTTGCACGTTGAGGCGGTTAATCCGGGGTTATTTGATATTAGCGTGTCTAACGTTAACTTGAGCGTATTTACGGAGGTTGGCGAAGCAAATGGGCCTGAAGATACATTAACGGAATGTTTATCATCATCGCCTTCATTACCTCAAGCATGGTCAACGATCAAATCGGATTACGAGCAACATGAGAGGCAAGTTCGGCGGTATCTGGTGGGCCGGGTTAATCCGCTTAAAGCACCGGTGAACTTTCCTGGAATGGGGTTTTGGCGGGCTGTGTCGACAATATTACCCTCACGGATTAACGCATCATTACTCGGTCGTGATTCACGGTATCATCGTAAAACGCGCACTCTTGCGCACGTTATGGTAACGTGTGAACAATGCGAGTCGATACCATGGCTTACGCATGAGCCGAGTTCGGACTCGTCAGCAGGTAGACAGCGGTTAACCAAAAACACAACGCGGACTCTATTGTTAGTACGAGGAACGTTAACGTATCAGTTACCCGTATCAGTATGTTTGTGGCGAGTTGTTCCTTTAACACTTGCATCATTGCGTCGGTACTTTTTTACCACGACTAGCTCAACGCTGAACGTTTCTCCATGTCATGCCTTGACGACACCTCGTTCTCATCCCTGTGCTGGTGAGTACGTTGTAGGAGTTAATGCTTCCAAAACTCTTCAACATACCCTACCTACGCCCACGCCCATGTCATCCCAATATCATGTTGCTATTCCTCTCATCCACTCCACCCGCCTTCTCGCCACTTCACAGTAGATAGCGAGCATACATTTGATTTATCATGGCCAAACAGACGCACGCCGGATCCTTTGCCGTCAATATCTGCACAATTTGTACCCCGCGTGTTTCACTCCGCTTTGCGTTATTCACAATGGTGCGTGCATTTACCCACTTAAACCATTGTTTGCTGGTCTAGAACCCTGCAAACGTGCCGAGCTCGGCGCAGATCATCTCAGCTTATCCTAGATTACAATCAGTGGTAGAATCGCTGTTGACGATGCATATTAATGCTTACAGTGTAGGCAGAGGAGGAAGGGTAAACGCGAGTGACAATGTCTATGAACAATTCACATTTAATGTATAGAAGAGTATATCACAATAATGGCGGTAGTGTGTACGCGTAGGCTGGCGTAAACAAGATAAATGGAAAACCCCAATGAACAGCGAAACGTGGGGGCAGCGACACGACGGCGCAAAGCAGGGGGAAAAAAAATGGAAGAAACAGTGGAAATGACTGGATAAGGTAGAACAGATGATGCTGAGCAAAAAGTGCCACAAAATGTAAGCAGAAAAAGCGTAGTGAACACCATCCGAGCGGCTCAAGTAGCGGGAGAGCGCTGAATCGCAGCGATGAGTAAAGAGGAGTTGAGTGGATGGACGGTCCGATACAAGAGCCCAACTGGCGATACACGCACGACGAACGCGTGATGTAACGCTGTGGAGGTAGTTGTGGGATTGTAGGAAGTTTGAGACGAATTGCACCGAAAAGATAGAACGAAATTGTAAATAGTCAACAAAAACCGCGCACGCGCGGTTGACGGCAGAAACTTGTGGACCGCGAGGGAATATTCTTGGGGCCGGTTATGGGTGGGGACGGGAGTACGGACTCGGTAGCGTGCGGGCGCGTGTACAAAAGTTAGCACCAAGATAAATTGGTAATGCACGAAGAGAAAAAATTCACGGGTTTCAGGCATCTGCCATGTCAATGTCGCAAGTATCAACGTCATCAGTATCCATTTTTGCATTGCTGTGGGCTAAAACACTATCGGCGGGCCCCCAATTCCCTTCGTAGATAGTTGCACCGGCCCGCCTTCTTTGTTGAACCCATTGAACACCCTTGCGAAGGTAAACTTGGTCAATAATAGGTCGATCATGAGGATTTGGTGATATCATCCACTGTATTATCCGGTCAAGGGCTTCATCATCCGCGGAATCCCGCATGAATTTGGGCGGCTGGACCAACTCTTCCATAAGTCTTGATTCAAAAGAAAAATGTTGGCATGAAGTTGAACAGGTTCCATCCTTCGACTTATTAGCCATACAGTAGTTGATATGGTTTGGACATGAAGCACTTCGTCCTGTGTCACATCCACCGCTGACATTTAAAAGTTCTTTATCACAATTTGAATCGGTATCAACCGGGTCACCTAATTGATTACGGGCCAACGTACTTTCGGAACTCCAGGTAAGACTGGGTAAATCACGAAGATCTCCTACACGTAAACGCTGCCACGACATTCCATTGTCGGGTAGAACAATATTTCCCGCAATCTCAAGCATTATCATTCCCAGGGCAAAGATATCGGCGGGTTTATCGAATATACCGTCCAGTACTTCAGGTCCAATATACTCACGATCACCTTCACCGTCAATTCCCTCGGGTGCTGGCCATGGACTGGCAAGTCCAAAATCTCCAATTTTTAGTAGTCCGCCCCAATCAATGAAAATGTTAGCAGGTTTAAGATCAAGGTGTATAAAGTTGTTCGAATGAATAAACCGGATACCCTACGAGAAAATGTAACGGCGCGGGTTAGACAAAGTTAAAGCTACCATAACTAAATATTATGTAGATTGATGTGTCATGATTATCGTTACGAAAAAGTGTGATGAGCACTTTAACAACGAGTAAAAGGGGGAGTTAAACTTACCAGAGACAATTCAAGTAAAATCTTCCAAATGCGAAAATCATCTAGCCGTGCTTTATAGCCCGCTTGGGTTAAAAAATCCTTCAAATTTCCATTTTCACAAAATTCGGTTTGAATGTATAAATGATTTTTAGATTCCCATGATGACACAAATGTGATAACATGATCATGCCCTCGCAAGGAACGTAGTATATCAGCCTCGAGGATTTTGCATTCGCGATCTTTCGGTCCAGTGTAAGGACGTTTGGTCTTCTTAACGGCCCATACAGTGGCGGAGCCAAGTTTATTTGAGGAGACAAATGTTGTCGTATCCGACTGAATAGACGAATCAACTGCCCTCATTGGTGTATGGGATGTGACTGGTTTTTCAACTCGAAATACTTGAGAGAACTCACCCGAACCAAGCAAGGCAACAATACCAAACCTACTCGTAAGCGTGGTGTCGACGTCGTTGACACAAACACCCGTAACGGAGTACCGTGAGCCAGCACCAAACTGACCAACACTATCTCGGGATGTAGTAGGTGTAGAAGGTAATCCACGATCAGATGAGAATCCAGCCGCAGCGGCAAATGAGGCCATTGACATGCATAGCATTGAGCCTGGTTCACCGGATGAAGAGCAGGATAGGGAAGAGGTTTCATCTAAAGCCTGAGGGGACGATGGAGTGGCCTGGCCCAGAGGAGTATGTGGCAATAGGTTATGGACTGATTCATGATTTGATGTAGCGACGTATAATGGTGCGTTATTGAGTGAAGGGGTAGCCACACGACTATTTTCGGAGCTACCGTCAAAATCTTTAATTGCCAATTGATCACAATCTGGCGTTACACTGCTGCCACTACAACAATTTTTCGGTGGAACGAATAGGTCGGGTGCCAGTGCTTTTCTCCGCCCTAATAAACTGCTACGCAGGCTATTTTCCTTCTGACGACGTCCTGACCCCGCAGGCTTCGTCGGAGTGGGTGGTAGTTCATCGTTACTTGACTGACTGTCAAGATTAGCACTTGGAAAAGGTGAAATATTTTCACAATCATCTTCTCCACTGGAAGATTTTTCTTCAAAAGTTGTACCGTCTAAATCGCTAACTCTTCTCCGACGTATATGAGAAGATTTTTTGACTCTACTTCCCATGATATTGGCACCCTTTCCGAATAGTTGATGGGATAAAGGTGTGTTATTTCTCGACACTAGGGGAGTCGCAGGAGAAGGAAAGTCAGAACGAGTGGTTGACTTGGACAAGAAGCGTAAAGAGAAAGATGGCGACTGACCAACACGTGAAGGGTACGAGACACGTTTGGATGGGGTATCCGGCATGGCATATCCTTGGTGTAAAGTATGATTTTCGTCTGAAACACGATTTCGTTTGGATATCAATCCGGTTGACATGAAAGCTGATGGATGAGGTTTGGCATTTTTCCATGATGGAGTAGAAAGTTTATTATGATTTGAAGATTCGGATACATTTATTTCATCGAAGCGAAGCTCAGAACGATTGACACCCAGAGGTAACGATCTTGAGAAACCGGATGCAAGGCGTGAACCATTTGAGTTACTCGAGCTCCATTTGCGCCCGAGGGTTGATGTAACATTGGTAGGAGAAGATGAATCCAAGGTAAGAGTGGACGAAGATAACGTTGATGAAGAAATGGGTGACTTTGACGCAGGGGAAGTATGGGTATGTTTCCCATTTTTAATATTTGACTCGCATTCCCGATTTTTAAGTGAACGATGGGACGGTCCGCTTCCAGACATGGAAGTGGATAAGGGTGTGCAATTTCGCAAGGAAGAAGTTCCCCTCTTCGCAGTGTGCGAGAGAGGGGAGGAGGAGGAGGATAAACTGGGCGAAAGATTTTGTTGTTGATTTTGCTGCTGACGGTTTTTAAGGGAGGATAATGTAGGTACCACGGGTAATAATGCAGAGCCAGAGGGAGATTTAATGGAGGAGTTAAGAGCATCTTGCCGTTGTTGAAGGGTAGAAGGGCGAAGAGAGAGAGCACGAGGAGGTAAGAACGAGGGGAGCCAGTTCTGGCGAGATTCGCTTGTTGACAAGGTTGTGATAGGTGCTTGGGAAGAGGAGTATGAGGGAGAAGCGAGACATTGGGAGGATGATGTGGGAGAATTAAAGGGAGCACCAGTTTGATCCGAAAGCATATTGCGGGGTGAGGGGAGGGGAGACGATTTCTTAACCTTAGCAGTCAAGACTAGTTCAGGAGAGGAAGGAGGATTAGTTGACGAAGAGGCCGATGAAGAAGATGAAGAGGCGAATGACGTGTTAGCGTCAATCGATGCCGAATCAAGATTAGACCAGGATGATGTGTAACTGGAGGAAGAAATTTCCGAATGATGGTTATTTAGAAACAAGCTACGACGTTTTGGCAAGGGAGCGCAGAAAGACGGACGTTCCAGATTAACGAAACCATCAGTTCGCTTTAAAGGGCTAGTTTTCGCAGGGAGCTGATAGCGGCTAGAACTGGTGACCGTAGTTAGGTCAGATGAAGCAGGCAACGACGTGAAGGAAGAGATTTTGGATGTATTTTCATTAGTAGGAGAAATTGGAAAGGCGAAAGAGGGAGTGGAGAGTAAAGAGGAATTTGACGCTGAGTTGAAGGAAGATAACTGGGAAGTTTGGGATGCAGAAGGGAAAGGGGAAGAGGTATGATGACACGGATTTATCGGGTTGGCGCAGTTTTCCGAGTCAGGCCAGGCCGAGCGAGTAGTTGAAGTGCGAGGCGCACATACAGCACGAGAAGGGCGCAGAGTATTGCGGCGTAGAGGGAAAACGTTGGACTTTCGGGAAGAGAAAGATGTAGCATGAATGGGTAAGGGGGTTGAAATAGAAAATAAGAAATCCGAGGGGTCTTGGGAAAGAGAGGGTCGAGGAGGGGTTGCAGTATGGGATGAGGCAAGCGAGGGCGATGTAGGGGCGGCGGTGGTGGTGGTGGTGGTGGTAGTAGCAGAAGTAGTGGTGGAGGTAGTGGCAGTAATAGGAACAGTGTACGAAGGAATAGAGGCAGTTTTAGTAGATTCTGACGCGTCCATACCGGGGGTAGACGCGTTTAAATGGGAATTGAAGGAAAAGGGAGACAATGAGGAAGAATTGGGAGAAATGTTAGAATGAAAGTGATGGGTTGGGGTGGGTGAATTTGAGTTGGCAGTTAGAGGCAAACGGGGAATGACGGAAAAACTGGATAAGTGTGTGGAGGGCGAGGATACGTGTAGAGAAGCGGGGGAGTCAGGAGGGTGAGCGCACGAAAGAAGGCGGAGATCCATTGAAGAGGGGCGTAAATAGTAGAAGTGAACTATAGATAAATTTCATCGGAACAGACCGGGAGAATGATAGTGGGAGAAGGGAAGTAAGAGAATGATGAGTAGAGTTGGAAGCAGGTAGACGATGGGGATGAATAAGGGTGAAAATGGGAGGATTGTAGGGGAGAGGAGTATGAAAATGGTGAATTATGTCTAGAATAGAGTAGGGAGAAGTAATTGGGAGGAGGGGTGAAGTTAAGGATGATGATGATGATGATGAATTTGAAGGTAGAATGAGGGGTGAGGGAAGAAAACTGTGGGTGTTTAGTATATCAAAAGAAATGGTATAGAGGGGGAGGGGAGGGGAGAAGCGGGGTGGAGGGAATATAAGGGAGTATGATAGTAGAGAAGAGAATGGCAGGAAAATGAGATCAAATTAGGAGGCGGAGGTAACGTAGGGGAGATTTTTTTTGGGAAAAAAAGGGCGAAAAGAGAAGAGATTGTACGGACAAAAGGGTAGAAGAAATAAAAGGAAGAATTGAAGGGTGTGAAATGCGGAAGATAATTGGGCAAAAAGAGAAGAAGAGAAAAGAAAGGAAGAAGTGTGCGAAGAAAATTGAAGAAGAGAAATCTTCTCGCGAGATTTTCGGCGGGAACGAAAATAAATTTCGCGACAAGCCGGTGCTGAGTCAGCAGCTGAGTCAGTGGGTGGCGGTGGAGTGGCGGTGGAGTGGCGCGAGGTTTGGGGCGACGGGGAAGTTTTGGGAAGAAAAAGCGTTCTGATGGACGGGAGGGCGAAAGCACGGAGATAAATGGATGTGTGGGATGGAATAAACGGTTTAAAAAGTGGTGTAGATAGTGTGGAAGATGAAGGGTTGGGTTTACTGAGTATAGTTTGTTTTGAAGTGGCCAGAACATATGTGGGTGGATGGGTGTGTGTGTGTATGTGTGTGCATGCGTCTGTTCGGGGATTTTGGATGTCAAAATATTCAATTGGATGGACGTGACAGTCACAGAGTAAATTACGTGCTAATAAACATGTATACATGTATACATTGAAGAGTAATAGCTGTAGACTTTATGCGCTATCAATAATTTGAATGGCGCGAGTATACGAGAAGGGGGGCCCGGAATCCAACATACCACCACGATTATGATGGTACATAAAAGAGCAAAAGGTTTAATTATGGTGAATCGACTAAACGTGATGAAGTTGTCTACATAAAGGACTGCACAAGATCCAAATAAATGATAAAGTTGGATAAACTTGCCAATGTTTACACGACTGACTGTCTAATGAATTAAGGGAAAAAATAGACTGACACGGACAATTTAGGGGAGCGTGTGCGGTGAAATACACACGTCAAAAGAAAACTTTTAATGCTTTCCAATATTTTCTTGCTTAGGCCAAAAAAGGTTAACGGGATAAAGTTGCAAGGCAATTAGTATCGTGTTGATGGGCAAACCGAAACGGTTCAGCGCTCGTAACTCGGACTTCTGCTTCGCCTGTGATGAGTTGGTCTATCGGAATTCGTATTCTTGGGGGATACAACAAATGCAAAATCAACGGTAAGCGTTTGATCCAACAATTTAATACCGTTAGCCTGTTTAATGGCAGCTTTAGCTTCGTTAAGCTTAGCGTATTCGATTAAAGCGTATCCCTAAAGGATAAAAGTGGCAGAATTAATTTAGCTTTCCAAGTCAAATACACAGCTAAATTGTTAAGCTTGCCCAAACTACATGGTAAGATATCATGATACAATATATGGCGGAGGAATGCTATATCAAGTTACGTAGTTCCACACAACATTCCCCCAACAGGTTTCATGAGTGATGTATGATTACATTCCGTGGAATTTTGGGTGCAGCATGTACAAGTAAGATTATTCACAAATGTATGAATTGACGCTTGACTTGTAGTGTTGTGCGGTCGCAGGATGGAATGGTTGTATAATGATCAGCAATATTAACGTTTACTTACTTTAACGTAACCGGTTCTGCGATCTAGATTCATATGTAGATTGCGTATATTACCATAATCAGCGAATAAGTCGCTAACGTCTTCTTCGCTGGCTTCTGGATGAACATTGGTTACAAGTATAATCCATCCTTCGATGCTTCGTACGGCACTGATTCCCGAAGCTGATCGCGCTAAATTCCTGCGCGGATCATTTTCCGTATTCGATGATCTCTTGGTTCTCGTATTTCCTAAGGGAGATTTAACCTCGTTAACGACTATGGTTGGATCCACCATAACTTTGCTCAATTCAATACCGCAACCCTTGACGTGAATATCATCACTTGCAATGTCGTCATTATCATCATCATCATCATCGTCTGGTTCATCGTAGGCATCATTTGTTTCGCCGTCTTCACTTGCTGCTGTAGCAGCAGCAGCCGGGGCGGCGCCGGTATCATCATCGTCATCGTTCATTTCATCCGATTTCTCATGTCTAATTTTGAAATTTTTTAAGGAAGATGATGCTACCGTATTACTGTCTGACTGGATTGTATTACCGATTCGTTCAGCTTCACGTTTTGCGCTACCATTAATCGTGTATCCTACCGTAGTGTTAACTTGAACGGGTAACTCGTTCAGAGTGTCGATTTCCATATCATCAGGCATCCTTGAGATTAAGTGCGTCCGGATGAATTAAGTGTATAAGGATAGGGTATAAAGTGATTAGGGGAAAGCCTTTTGCTTTATGCACGCACACAATAATACTATTGCACAAAAAGTGCTTGGGTAAAGTTAACCCTAGTTGGTAAATTCACGTTGAGAAAAACCAGTGGAATACATTATCCGAAAGGGAAAATGTTAGTGTAGGAGTGAAGTAAAGAGGAGATAGTACAGAGATGTGTAAAAGGTGTCAAGTGAAGATGCATGGGGAGGAGAACGAGGGATTGGATGTGGGATATGGTTGATACGGCGAGACCATGGAACTGAGTAGCGCACTTTATGGTAGAATAATTTTTTTCCTAATGGGATAGCTAGACAGGTCAGGGCCAGGTAAGTGAAAAGAAGTATTCTAGAGTATTAATAGTTTAGCGAGATGCAATAGAGGGTTTAGTAGAGTTGTGTTGTGTGCACTGCAACGTTCACTTCAGCATCGTTACCGGATAGTTTGCATGCTTGATGGCTTAACGAACCTTTTATTATCCATCCGCTTCATTTAAACGAAAATGAGGTCGCGCGGTCATCCCGTAACTCGTATGCACATCCGTACCCGATTCTTCTAGATTTCCCGTTTGCCGCTTCGGCTTGTTCGGTAATGATTATCACTTTCGCACATATCATCGGAACTGTCCATGGTTAATTTACTATTTTTGTTGTATAGTTGTGTAAATTGTGTGGAATAGCGCTTCTTGGATTCTAAATATTCGAGTTTTATCGTTGTCATTCTATGAAATTTACCCCAAGTTTCTTTCCTGTGTTAAATCTGTCTGTTATTTTCAATTTTACCACCGTATGTACGTACTCCATTATTTATTCCTTTTTGTACTGCCTGTTGATTTTTCGTTACTATCATTAAAAGTGAAGATCCTTCTCAAAAATCGCCTTAATTTAATGTACTAGCTCATGATAATGGTTCGAACATCTCATGGACTCGATATCAATTATCCCATTATTTCCCTGACCCTAAGCTTCCTCCACAAAGTATGAGCTATTGCTGTCTTGGTTTTTATTTTTACTTCAACTATTATCATTGACTACGTCTATACTTTGCAATCATTTATTATCATCAGTTTTCCTATTTACCTTACAACCTCCTCATATCACCACCCTTATCCGATTTTGTTAACTTTTCCCCTTAAACATTCCATTTTGTCCAACGATACGCTTTACTTTGCTTGCACCATTAATCATCCCTTCCTACACATCCATCGTCTTGTCCAGTTTTTGTATCGCCCGTCTCATCCAATCTGTCATACTTAACATTACCCATACTTTCTGCTTACCTTATTTCCCCCAACACTATCCCGTGTCATCCTTAACCCTAACCCATTGTTAAACACAAACTAATTATATAATTAAATTTTCACCCCCGTTCTTGGCTCGATGGCGCAATGGTAGCGCGTGGCCCTCCTACCGACGTTATATCGCACGAGAGATGTCCCGTTACGCTTTCCTCCTCCTCCCCCCTCCCCCCTCCTCCCCTTCGTTCTCGTGGATGTGTGTGCCTGTGTGCTTGTAGGTGTATCGTGGGGTGTTGTGTGCGTGCACCATCAACTCCCCCCCCGGAGACTGGATGCTGGCGTATAATATGTGAAATGCTGTTGCACACACATCACCCATCGCCCCGCCGCTTGCTGCCCGCCCCGCGCTCTCTTTAATCGCTTTCCCATCCCCCCCGCGCCTGTTGGGTATCTGACCGGCGACATTGATATGTCGCCGGGGTCACAAGTCCGTGACTTGGCAAGTTTATCCCGCCCACATCTGGGGGATATGGTGTAGAATATGCGGGGGGGCATGTGCGTGGCGTGGGCGGGTGTGGTGTGAGCGTCTACGCACCCGGAACTTGCGTGTGGCCGGCCCTGCCTCCATTGTTCGAGCAATTCGCCTGCACGGGTTTATGTGTGTGGTGTATATGTTCTCCCTCTAGGCTCTCCACGCCCGGACCACGACCCGGCTCCACCATAGTAGTCTAGTCACAACTTTGGCTATCTACTCTACCCAATTTCTCCGTCACCGGCTCCCAAATACCTTACCCGTCCCCCTATCTTCACCTCCTCAACACCGTTCAGTGCAATCCCCGGCTACGCGTGCTCACCAGCTTGAGAGCACGTGAGCTCAGCCAAATTTCGGCAGATGTGCCGTTACTTGGTGACTGAAGGTGTGTGTGGTGGTATCGTTTGGTGCCGGAGTTGTCTCTACAGTTTGACAACGTTTCCGTGCTGGTGCCTCGCATCCTTCATCTAAGATTCTTATGTAATTTGTTCCATCCCCCGTCCCCTTCGACTTTCTCTGGGTCAAATGACCCGACGGTAGCAATCTATGTCCGTCCCTCTGTCGTAAACTCTTCCACGTTACTCACACATCAAGCACACACACCGCGTACCACTCACCCCTCGCACCGGCTCTATCTCTGCCGGCTGCGCTCTATCCCCCCCTGGCGCGCCGTCATTTCCCGTCGATTCTCTACCACCCCGGAGGGAGGCCAAGGCTGTGGGTTCGAGTCCCACTCGAGTCGTCGCTTCGCTTTGCCAAGCACTTTTTTACCATGCACCGCCACTCAGATTACATAAGGCGTGGCAAGTGGGACTAGGGATTAATGAGGTCAAGACATGGTGAAGTTAATTCATTTGGGAGAATTTGTTCTTTCAACATTCATCAGGTTTTTTTTTTACAAAATTTTATTCCCACAACACATAATGTATATATGCACTATAACTATAACCAAATTTGGTAACATTTTTTTTTCTTCCATAGACAAAGCTATTCGTGCCTATACAAACTCATCGTTCGAAATGCTCCACCACCTCCCCCCCTCCCACACTACAACTTTACCGTGTTAAGAGTCTTACGAGCTTTCTTAAACTGCTCAATGTATATGCTTTCCCATTGGCGTAAAAATTTACCGGGCCAAACCTCACGAGTCTCCCCATCCGGCTTATACTCGTCTTCCGGTTCTCCTCCCGTATGATTCCCTCGAATTCTTTCGGCTAATGCATCACTTGCACTCCTAGCACGTCGAAGTTGCTGCAGTCCATATACTAAACCGGGAAATGCATCGGCGCTATACCCATTCCATAAACTAGGCGCTATCAATGTATGCTTGAATGTTCGTCTACCCGGCAAACCTTCTTCCCGAATAAAGTGATCCCTCTCAAAAGATCGATACACATTATTCAACTTCCGCACCTTGACAAACATACTAATAAACTTCCATATCTCCCATTTCTTGGGTAAGTTAGCCGGTTCAAAACTTTGCCGAAACCTTTCCACCCGCTCCTCAAACTCAACACCATCTGTGTGTAATTCTACCACTTCACGCAAAAGTTGGGGAAATAACTTATGTGTCGGCCCATCCTTACTAAATATTCCTGCACCCTCAAACATTTCATCTTCTCCTCCCCCCATACTCATGGTCTGTGTAGAATTTAACCATATTTCCGCCTTCGGCATCATTTCAAACGGCTTCAATAACTCTTCAAGCTTCTTCCCCATACCTTTAATGTATCCAGTTATCCCAAAGGGTAATATCAATGAATTACTCATACGCAATACCACTGCATTCATTAACCGTGCAAGCGTTACATGATAGTGTAAACCCGGATCTCCAAACTTTTGCATCCACGTATAACTATCATAATTCGAATGATAATGATATACCGTCTCATTAGCTCGGAATACCATTGACACACTACTCACTCCCACCAAATCTAAAAATGGTACAAAATCAGATCCCCCTCCCATCAATTCACATTCCCCATTCCAGTCCTCAAAAACTTTAACTCCTCCAGTTCCATTGGTATTATCACCGGGTAAGTTAACCGTTGTTGTTATCTCTCTAACTACTCGACTTAACATTCCAGACCCTTCAACAAAATAAACGGGTCCTGATGCTGCTCCATCCAAGTTAAAATATGATACTGCCGCATCCTTTAACCATGGAACATGCTCTTCAACCCACTCAGAGCTACCCAGTAATGAATACTCTTCTCCATCCCAACTTGCAAAGACAATCGTTCGTAATGGTCTCCATCCTGCCTTATACGCAGCTCCAAAACTTTTAACCATTACATCAATTACTGCCGATCCCCCATTTGGATCCAACGCCCCTCCTACTATCCAAGCATCACGATGCCCTCCCACTATTACTACCTCATCTCCCAACGTTCCATTTATTATCCCGATAACATTCCACATTGATGTATAACTTCGTTTCTGCTCTGAATACAAATTAATTTGTACCGATTCTGGTGATGGTCCCACATTATAATTTATTCCATAGGATGAAAGTCCCCCTGTTTTCCATGTTTCTCCAAATTCCTCTCCCTTCATTCCTACTCCATTTAACGCTTTCAAAAAGGGTATAATTTCCCGATAAGAAACGGGTAAACTTGGTATTGATGGTAAAAATTCATCTGGTGATTGTCTATCAACACCCGGTTTAGCTGCATACCCAGGAGTTGTCGGGTCCCCGTATAATAAGCTAAAATACGCAACACTGCCTCGTTGAATACTTGAAGCTTGTCGTGCTGGTCCATTTGGATAAGCTTCATAACCATTTTCTACCGTTATTCCATTATCATCTCCTGGATCCGAGTATAATAACATTCCGACCATCCCAAGTTGTTGAGCTCTGCGCATTTTAATCCCACGAGAAATTTTCCCGTATCGAGCTATGGCTATCTTTCCTTCAAGTGGTACGGAAGCTCTAACCAAACTTTCAAAATCGTAGAATGACCCATAATTAACGTAAACGTAGGATGCCGTAACATTTCCATTAGCACTATAAGCGTTAAACGCCGGTATACCATTAGGATCGCAAGTCGTAGGATCTTCTATTAATTCATCTTCCTTGAGTGTTGCAGTGAATTGAACCTTCCATTCACTACCTCCTTTATCACCGCCATTATTATTTCTTGTCAATAACTTGAGACTATGATCAATCGGGTATGTAACAAATGGTTCATAAATAGAAATGTGAACATTATCAATCCCGTATCCGATCCACTTTTCCTTAGTCCACAAAGCTTGACTGAAGTTTCGTCCACCAACATGCGCTCCCGATGTGTAATAGAATAGAGATTCGGCTATACTTTCGTTGGTTGGTACGTTGGCGATAATATCGTAAGTTATGTTCAAAGGTTGACCAAATTGAACGAAAATGTCTTTAACGCCAAATAAATTATTCCAATTCAGAGAAAAAAAAAATGGGAAACTGCCAAAATAAACATTGGCTAGCGCCTGAAAGTAATTCATAGTCTCCCACCCCCCAAAGGTAGATTTTGTAGTTTCAAACGAAGCAAACTGAGAAAGTGTAGACGAAGATGATGATGATGGAACCCAAGGAAAATTCCAACTGAGTCGCCCTGTGACACTCGTATACAATTTAGTAGGCCAGTTAAATTTGGATAGGGTATGGAAAAAATTGACAAGAAATATCAAAATTATCAACCCGTTAAACACTCTTCGACTTTTACTCAATCGACTTTTCCTAGTGTCTTTCAATGGAGGGACGAATTCAGCGTTAGTATCATCAGCCTTTATATTGATCTTTTCCCCCATGTCTCTTCCGCTAGTTTTATCCAGGCCTTTTCCATGATTTATAAAGCAATCCATACTAGCCAAATGATAATGAGCCTGACAAGACGTATTGTCACTGCTCATACTGTTAAGTTTTGAGAAAACTCTTCCATTCGAAGTTACCATCCTTGTAACCTCCACACCTGCGGGGCAAAGCTTAAAATTCGTATGTTTGTGCTCGCTTGTTTGATTAGAGTTATCCTGCTCATGCATCTTGTTAGCTAAATTTTGTGGGGGACTGAAATATAACTTTGTAATGCTCCAAACTTGAGCAAACTCTCCCATCCACCTTTGAAAATGTTATATCAATTTCTTTCCTCTACGTACCTTTTTCACTCATAAACCCACAGATCTCCAATCCTCAACCTATCCTACCAAATCTTTATATTTTCCCCTTTGCTATCACTTACACACGCATTCCATTATTTTTTTCCAAACCTTTTATCTCGCGTTCAAATCTTCATGACGCGCCCTTCCGCCTTTCAAACTCCCCCGGGCTTGTCATGTGATTTTCTCGTTATTACAGGCTAAGTGTATTAGGGGTGTTTAGTGGAGTATTGTTGCCCCGACAATGGATGCGGCAGTTTTGTTTTTTTTTGGCCGAATCAGGAAACATGTTTAAACGTCAAGGAAAAAGTTTGTTCGTTTTTTTGGGACAGTTCAGTCCAGTGCAAAATTGTACAGTATAGTATAGTCTTAACTCTGTACTTCCGATTGGTTTGGCCAATTTTCCTTCTCGGCAAATATTTCCATCATAGAGAGCCCATATATATCATGCAATGTATTCCTTGCCAAACATTATGTTTGATATGCTTGATCACCAAGCGCAATAATTACGCAATACTTAATTCTACTATGAGTCCTCATTTTATTACATTGCTTTTGGCCCATCCATATACAGATTTATTTGTCCTTAGTACTCTTCTCTATATACTAAGTTTTATTTTCATTCTAAATTATTGTTATCAACTTTTCATCCTTACCTTTGCTCTAGTCATTGACTAGCCTCGTCTTCTCCTATAATATATTTACACCTAATCACTTAATTATATGTTGATTTACATAAAACCCGAATGCTTACTTCTCTACTCTTCCCCCGCACTAACCTTGTGACAGTTAATTTTTAAAGGACTTGATTTTTTTAATGTTTGAAATTTTAATCTTTGCAAGCATGGACAATGCTTAGACTTATCAGACCATTTTTAAACATTAAATTTCAATTTTTTGGCGTCTGCTCGTTTCTTTAATCTCCCCAATTATTGCCTACGGTCTGGAATTCATGTCAAAGTCAACTGAAATTCTTTTATACATAAACGCTCACTAGCGGACCCATCAACCTCGCTAATCATTATAACTTCCCAGTACACGCCAATTAAACTCATCATAATAATTATTTTTCTGAAATATCCCTCAATTCCTGTACCACTTTCGCCACTTATGATAATTGATCGGTGAAAATTTTCCCCAGATATGCCGTTGTCTACAAATAAAATTAATCCATACACCTACATCATATTGAACTGTAATCCTTTCCTACTAATATGCACTGATATTCACTCATTGACATGCCAAATTAAACAGCAAGATCTTAAACATGTCATGTACAAATCGGTATTTAACAACACAGCCTACCCTCCCCCCAATCCAGACTTTGACCCAAACCAAGACATTGTATCCTCGAAAATTCAGAGGCCGGATCAAACTAATCGATAAATTGAACAAGTCTGATGTCTGCGATATAGGTTTTAAACCTACACCCATCTCCAATACGGCCCAATGAAGTGTGTTATTTCAATCTTCCTCATGACATCGCTCCAATTGGGCCAAACATACTACATACATGTAAAGCCAAACTTGCCAATCCCAACAAATTACCCTCCATTATTTACGCTGACTATTGCTTCGCATAGCAAGAATTTGTACCATTCTCACAAAAATGTTAATAAAATCCAATTCTAAGCTAATGGACTCGTTAACAGGGTCCCGCGCAACTACGCCTTGTTCTGCTAATTGAGCATGATGACGAATTCGCTGAACATCATACAAGGTAAACCCCCCGAATACCGCCAGGCCACCGTAAAGCCACAATTTTTCCGTAAACATAAGCGTACGTGCTGCCGTAGCCGGAATTACCAAAGGTGCTAACCCGGATAAGGCCACAACTGTTACCCCGGCTAGCAGAGGCCCGCCTAGGTATAAGTACTTTTCTTGTTTAGCCGTGGCTCCCACTAGAGAAAGCGAACCCATAAGTCCGACTGTGTATAAACCTGCCCGCGCTAGAATAGCTGGATGAAAGAATAGGAGGGGTGATAAAAGTGCGGCTTGGGTAATATTGAACGCAGTCCAAAACGTATACTTTTGAACATAGCTATAGTGTACAATAGTGTGGTAATTAAGTTAGTAGACTCTCGTTTTAATAGAGTCACACCTGCTTAGCGCTGCTAAACTTACTTATCGGGTGATGTAGCACGAGTTCCGTACATGGTCGCAAAAGAACCTACTAAACCAAGGCCTGCGACTAGCCATGGGTTCGATAGCATAAGACGGTAACTCCAACCACTAGTGTGTAGAGCTCGGGCCGTTACGGCAACAATTCCTAACCCTAAGCCTGTATGTAAGAAAGTAGCGTTAAGATACTTTCTTTCGTAGATAGGCATAGGTGTGGAATCAAGAGTATCATTTCCGTTAAAGATAAGATTAATTAACAACAAAGTCCCTCCGAAAATTCCCGCGCCATAAAGAAGTCGTTTACGAAGTGCACCAGGCTCATAGGGAGAATAAGGATAAGTTTGATCCGTGTAAAAACGCGATTGCTTGAATTGATGCGATAAATTTTTCGTCCAACGCGCAGTTAGTTGCTGGAAACTGTTCGTACCAAAGTATTGACATATTGGAAAAGTTTGGAATGCTTTCCGCGAGGTCCCAAATTTCTGTAAGTTTGTATGTCCCCCATTTAGCTTCGTATAAGCTCGAGTTGAAAAAGTCGAAATTGTGTAGCCAGAGTTCGCCTTCCTAGTACACCGGTTCAAATACCTAAATTGGCTACCCCATATACCGCATGATTTCACCGAGTAAGGAACTTTGAAAGCGTAGGTCGCCATTTTTAAGTAAAACAAATCAAAAAAAAGGTATATAAAACTTTCCTAAACCTTGTGGTCAAGATACTTAAAAGTATAGAAAGTCCACTTTGAACGCGCGACAATTTGTCCAAAATACACGTCCGTACCGCTTATTAACATACAAATCACGTGTTGTCTTTACTTGAAAAATGTACACGTGCAGAAGTTTGGGTGTGGATATAAGTTTAATGGAAAGGGTTTTCTAGTTTTTAACAGGAATAATTAAGTATGGTTGATATGAAATTATGAAACCAAGAATTATAATAAAGTTAAGAAAACCTGCAATATTTTGTAATAAAAGAATACCTTGGATATTCCTAACTGTCGAATCCAAAAACCTTTATAAAATCCCTTTCTAAATTGCGCATTAACAATAATCCGACAAAACGCCACGATTAGACAAGACCGTATGAACAGAACCAATCAAGACGAGACGATGCTGATCACGTGATATTACAATTGGATACCCGATTGTGGTCACATGACAAAAGCGAAATTTAGAAAAAACTTGTCAATGGAATAAAATATGGTTTATATACAGAGATAGTGAGAAGATTGGTAGAGTTTATCAAGATAGGCTTATTTGACTGTCTGGTATATTGGGACGATTTAGTTTGAAAAATAAAGCGGTAAGTCTGTATATGGAAATACTCACATGCACTGAAAATAGTCTATGGTACTTGAGAACGTAAAATGTAAGGATATAAATCTACTCATAGAGGTTAAATGAACAATTAGGAAAGATCGGGGAGACATCTCTCATGCAAAAATTTGCCATTTAAGCATAGAAAATAGTATAACAAAGGTTAACTGGACAATCTTGCCAGTGTATCAGGGATTAATTCATGCCGAATTTCGCACTCTTCAAAGTTAAGCCTGGCCCGATCTCCCGTCATCTGATTTATTCCTCCACTTTCAAGCCATGGCCGCAAATTTTTACACTGACTAACATCAAGAACCTTTAAATGACGACATCCCATGAGAATTGCCTCAACCCCAATTCCCGTTACTCGAACACAACCTCGCACGGATAAATATTGTAACTCAAGTAAATAAAGTCCAATCGCGCGCATTGATGCATCAGATACTGCTGATCCACAGAATGCCATATTCAGATATGTTAACGTTGAAAATCGCAATGCCAAAACCTCCGTAGAAATATCAGATAAAGCGCAACAAAACGAAAGATTCAACTCTCTCAAACCCTTAGCCGCATGAGTTAACCATATCATAGCATTATCGGTTAAATATGTACAATCGGCAAGACAAAGTTTCGTCAATCGAGGAAATTCCACGATACTCCACTGTTGAAATCCAATATCTGTGATTGTAGTGCAGCGTGTAAGATCCAATTCCTCCAGGCGATCGGACGCATGCTGCGCCAAATGGGTCATGAATTTATCTGTAACGTGCTTGCAATATGATAACGTTAACTTTGTCAAGTTAGGGCAGCCGATAATGGTGCCAGGTGGAAATAATTCTGCTAGTGTCTTTGGTGCTGATTGGCTACCCGTAGTATTAACATCCTGAACTTTTGAATTATCGTGTAACAAATTTTTATCTTGATAATTTTGTTCACGATCGCAGATATTGCTTGATTCTGAGATTGATGGATTTGGTACGCCTGACTGTTCATTATCATTGGATACCTTAGCATTATCATTACCATTGTCTGTACTATTCTCACCATCTACCGCTAAACTACCACCGGCCTGTGGAACTGGTGATACTTCCGGGATAACCCAACCAACAATTCGAGCTAATAAGTTATCTCCAACTTTTCGGCAATTGGAAAAATTTATCTCCTCAAGTCCCTTGATAAAGTTAACCATTTCCCAAATTGTCTGCCCAGTTACCTCCCATACACTCTTCATTTTCCATATTCTAACATCTGATCCACATGCTTCAACTAGCGCACTGAAACCTTCATCCGTTAAATGGAAACAATTGCTGATATCAACAATCTTTGGCCGACACCGAATAAACGGACAGATAAACTTTTTGACGGTATAATCCGTTACACTTCTGTTATAAGTCGAAAGGTCAACAGTATGAAGTATCTCGGGACTAGTCGTCAACAGTTGCATCCAGTATGATGATACTAGCCGTAATCGCATTAATTCACCAATATCAAGCTGCCGGAAAATTTTAATCAGAATTGCCTTGTTTAACTTTCCCCGTACAGCATGATCAGATGGAGGTGTAAATCTTAAAGATTCAATATTTAAAGGATTTACAAGTGACTCTGTTTTGGAGCCGAATTCATTTGACATCGCAGGTGATACATCTCCATTTTTTAGCAAATACTGTAATCCAGCCGAAAAATTATTCGTGATGGCTAATTTTGAAAGACTCTGCGGTTTGGATACTTTGGTTCTAGTTTTACTAACGAAATCCTCAGAATGAATCCCAAGGTCCAGCTCTCCTAAAGGTAGTTTAAGGTCTGTCGTACTACACGTTGCACGACTTTCCTCCTCTTCTAATGGATTACCAGCATCGGTAAACTTCCCGCGCGACGTTTCATAAGGTCCTGTTAGTACAGTGGGTCTAGACGATGACAAGTCATATTCACTCGATTCCGTGAGTTTTTCATAAGTATACGCTTCCACATGTTGTTCATCCGATTTAATGTCAATTATATCATTTAGATTGATCATTCGCTCATGTGCTGTGTTTTCCATCTGTACCCGTAGCCAAACTGGGCATGACTGCCATAAACTGTTTAGAACGTCACCGCTAATAATTAAACATTCTACACATGTAACCGATCGGACCGTTGCAGTTCTTCGCGGCGCCAGTGATAAGCTCGTTACTTCACCAAAGTATTGACCACTCTTAAGTCTTGCCTTAATGTTTGATTTAATGGGACCTGGGGATCTTGGAATATGCGTTGTTGTACCGGATGATGGTTCAAGGGTTACTCTGACCGCATGTCTTTCTAAGATATCCATAGTACTAGTTGATGCTAGATCGTTATCTTCATTGATAACTTCGACTTCACCGCGCACAATAAAGTACACATCTCGACCTTCAGTTCCCTGTTTAACTATTTCATAAAATGGTGGATAGGATCGCGGTATAGCATTTAATCCTAATGAGTGGAGCGTTTCGGCGGGTAAAGTTGAGAATAAGGGAAATTCTCGTAATAGTTGACGAACGTTTAACGAGCCACTACAGAGGGCGCTGGAAGCTATGGCTTCGGCTAAGCTTGGGCTCGGAGACTTCCGCTTTTTACAAAAAACGGGAGGATCGTTGTCAGAAGTTTCTGATTCGGGAGTGGCACACAGTGTGTTGGAACTATTTTCACCATCACGAGGTCGCTTCATACCCCGGGCTGATGCAGGTGAGGACTGGCTTGATGTGGTTGACGCATCACCAGTGGTGGGAGAGGTTTCTTTAAGCTCATTCTTCTTTTTCCTCTGTAAAATGGCCAAGCGTTCCTTAGCTTCATCAAGAATGGCTCGCTCAACATCGGGAAAACGTGGTAATATTTGGCGAAGTTCCTCTTGATTTAAACGGACTACTAGAGATTTCAATTTAGCAATGATAGTAGCAGTTCGCGGGATGTTCATAAGTATGCCAATTTCACCGAAGAATGCCCCGGGAAGAAGCTCTGCGTAAGTACTTTCGCCATCACGGGAGGTAACTCGAACGGAGCCGCGAACTAGCCAATAAATTGCCTTTGCCTTATCACCTTCAGTAATGATATAATCGTGGGGCAAAAAAAGTTGGGGATGCAAATGAGCTGCAATTTCCACGAGAAAAGAGTTTGGAGCAGAGTTAAAGAGTGGAAATGATCTTAGACGATCGAGTAAATCTAAAGGAATGCCTGCGATAGACGAAGATGCAAGAGGGGAGGGGACTATTGGTCTGGTTGGAATAACTTCAGAATCGAAAGACCTGATAACTGACATGGAATCAGTAACATCATTATTATTACTACTGTTTGACTTGGAAACAGTATTATGGCCATTGGCGTAAGCGCGGCCGAAACGACGCATAACTTTAAGGTGAGATCAATTGAAGAATCGGGACAATTAAAGAGATGAAAAGCTAAAAACTGGCGGTTTAGCAAGCTGGATAGAATAAGTAAATACGAGTAAGTAGATGTGGGTAATATTTGGTATATTTGAGTTTTAAAGATGTATATAAAGTTTGGGATGGGAGAGTTAGGGATGAAAGGAGTAGAGGAGTATAATGGTAGAGGAAATGAGAGAGTGCAAGGTTAGTTTAACGGATGGAGAGTAAGAATAAAGATGAAGCAATTAAAGATAAAAAGTGTGTAAAATTGGGTACGAAGGTAAGGATAAAATTAATGAAAAAAACGGTGAAAATTCATAACATGTTCGCCATGTGTATTGATAGAAAGGCAATGGAGAAGGGAGCAGGAAGTAAAGGATGTGGGTGTATAGCAAGGGAAAAGTTACATTTGTTGTAAGGTAAAATGTAGATAAGGAAGAAAGCTGGAGTTAGAGGGGAGGGTAGGATAAGGTCAGGAATGGAACGGGGAGTAGAGATGAGGGAGAGATAGACGGATAGATGATTGTCGATATCACATAAGAACACGCGGATGGATGGAAGGTGAAACGATAATGAAAATGCCAACGTAATATGCAATATACCAAAGTGTTTTATGTTGAAGTTAGCGGAAATGCGAGTTATGGATATAGTATAGATAGTATGAATAAGAGGAAAAGCTCAAGGGAATATCAATCGAATGAAAAATGTTCTAATTTTGTAGAGCGACAAAGGAAATAAGAGTATAAAGTAAAGGATCGTGTAGTATTTGAGGAAGAGAGGGGAAAGGAAGGGTAAGAGTGAAGAGAGGGTGATGAGTGATTATGATGATAAAAGTGTCACATTGAACTAATGAACTTATATAAAAAAAGGGTAAACTTAACAAAATATTTAAACATTTATTACAAGAGTAGGAAAACAAAATGTAAATTGTGGAAAAGAAAAAAACACCCCGATAAAAATTTGCAAACTGTGTGATCGTGAAGTCGCGAATTTCCAGTTTGATGGGGATGCCGGAGAATATTTGATCCTAAGCCGGGAAGCGGGTAAAAGATGAGAGTTGGAGATATCGTGAAGCAAGAAAATGGGGAATTTGGGGGATTTTAATGAACAAAACATCTAACCAGTGCCACGATGTGCCAGGTTGTGCTAGACAGAGAAAATGTAAATGCTACGCAATACGTTGGGACGCTCAGAAATGGATGAAAGGATATTAAGTAGAGATCGAATTCGAGGGTTGAATCTTGATTAAATTCACTTTAGTGAAGAAGTATGAAATGGCTTTGCTTGGACTTGATGTGGACGATTTTACTAGTCGAGAGAAAAATAGAGTGTGTGTTTGAAGGAGGGTTTTCCAGTGTATCGAGAGAATTTACTTTTTTTGCCTAGCATTCCCCGTGGATTATGCTAAAGAATTTTCGTACAATTTACCTGGATTATCAACTCCGTTATTCAAGGAATATCCTTGATCTAACACTACTGATAAGTTGGAGAGGGTGCAAATAAGTTTTAACGCAACTCTAAATATTTTACGGGCCATTCTGCGTAAACCTGAAAGATTGTGGGGTATTTGTTGTAAATTTGTAAATAGAAAGAATTAATCCTTCTGTTCAACATCCACACTTTCTATATTTTATTTACCTTTGTTATTCATATAGCTAAAGGTTACCTAGTATGAACCAAAATATTCATGTAGCAAGTTTAACAAGGAATGAATTGATACATCCTTTGAGTGAAGCACTTTGTGTTGAGGTAGGAAGAATGAAGGACGTTTCGTTGTACTGGTTGAAGTTGATTATTTGGAGGGTAAATTAAGCGTGTAGATCTTAACTCTACTGAGCTAGGTGATAAAGCGCTGATGCGCGGACTGGGTAACTGTCTAGAGTAGCGACATAAACGGCCCATAACCCAACTAGTACCCCATTTTAAGCTTACCTTTCAATAGCGCTGACCAAGGGTCAAATATGAAGAAGATTCCCAGGTCCAGAGTACCATAAAATGGAAGTGAAAAGCTGTTTGTAGGGGAGTGGGAGTATAGGTGTATAGGTGTATAGCTTAGGTGTATGGGCATCTGGGAGTATAGTTGTGTAAATTTATAAGGATGCGAGTGTATAGGTTTATAGGAGTACAGGTGTATAGGTGTAAAGATGTATAGATGTATAGATGTATAGATGCACAGATGTACAGATGTACAGATGTATGGGTAAGTAGGTATATTGTAGTGTTGGAATATTGACGTACAGACATCAGGTTCATTCCTTCATGTCGTGCCGCATGTGCACATGTGTATAAGCGCGCAACTGTACTCGCACTTGCGCTTGTACGCGTACTGGTGCATAAGCATATTCATATACCTAATGGTGCACTCGTTTTAGTATACAGACTCAACCCTACATCCTAATTCTCCTTCTTTAATATAGATCACCATTTTATCTTCAATTTCTCATTCCGCATTAGACTATATATAATCATCCTCCTCGTTATTGCTTTAATTAACTAAATCCATGTAACTAATCCCATCCCAAGTTTACTATGTTTTAATTTTTTTTTACAATTTTGAATGTCCTTAAATCCTACGGGAAATATAAAATCTTTCATCCTTAAAACTCCCTACAACTTCATAAAACTTACAAAAATATTGTACATTTAATGCTAAACATACATAAATATATCTTGAGCAAATGTTTAAAACGAGCAAATTAAAAGCTGATGGATTATATCAACCAAGGGGTCCTATAACAACTTAAAAACAAACAAAATTTATTGATAAACT
The DNA here is from genome assembly GCA_009733715.1 of Herpomyces periplanetae. NCBI lineage: Eukaryota > Fungi > Ascomycota > Laboulbeniomycetes > Herpomycetales > Herpomycetaceae > Herpomyces > Herpomyces periplanetae. The sequence continues at coordinate 138,180 of WMKJ01000011.1, read as the reverse complement.
TCATGACACAAGAACCCGAACATCTAGCCATCTCCTTGACCCTAAACATCACCAGTACACATCAACAATTGCAAAAAGTCAACATCACGAAAGCCAAGTTGCAAAACCCCCGTTAAAAAAACATCGTCAAACACCGCATCACACGGCGCGAAACAATAGTGCACGTGATATTTGGGAAACGCCGAAGAGTTTGGAACTTTGGAGGAGACAATATCCAAAGATTTTAATGGTTTCTACACCAATATAACCATAAAATTTTACATAAATCATGAAGAGATTAATATATGATCTATAATCTAACCAGAGCCAAGGGATTTTACCCACGGTATCACCTATCTCGTATGATACACGATTTAGGCAGTGTGAAACTCATCAAGACCACGCGTGTGTTACTATGTAGAATTTAACTGATCAGTTACTCATTGGCAAATGAACAAGCTTTCAAACAGACTTGTTTCTTTAATCTAACCCGTGCTTAGTAGGCACTCGACTTACACCTTCGTCCTTTCATAAACCTAAACAGCGAAGGTACTGATTCTGAATTTACACTACTGACAGACAGTAGCAGTATTAATTCATACTTTCCAACAACGAACAAGATAAGGATTAAATTAAAAAGAAGAACTTAGCCAAACTAATATTATAGTGTAAACGTGTAGAATGTGAGGATCATCTGTTATACCAAATGATACGCTAGTCCAAAATTATGGCCAAGGGATCAAATACCAAGAAATCATTCGTTCCACGAACGTTAAAGCAGCTACGGATTGCTTATGCTCAACGCGGAGCCATTCCAAAGTTATCCGAGAAAGAGCAAAAACGACTCGAAAGACAAGCTGAAGCAGACGAAAGAGCGTCACGTTTAAGGGAGCGAATGCGTAAATCTGAGCAGCAGCGTAAACGGAAGTTTGAAAAGGAACAGCAAGACAGAGAAGTTCGTCAAAAAATTCAACGTGAGCAACGAACATATCGGGAAAAACAAGTTGAATTAGAGAGAAATGTTCCCTCAACAGAAACAGATACCAATGAATTCCACGAAAATGACAAGACATCAAAGCAGGTAAATGGCGAATTTGCTAGTCGATTTCGACCACAAGGATTAGCAACACAGTTGGCTGGGTTTAGCCATTCGCAACACCAAATGAAACGGGTAATGGAAAGCTTTGTTTGGGGTGGAAAATTTTCAATCGGCCAAGGTACAGGAAGTAAATCCGTCGGGAAAAATCAAGATACAACTGAATCAATAGTTCTAGCCCAGAAAACTGATAAGCTTCCCGTGAGCGGTGATCTTTTAGAAGTCCAGAATTCCGATAATGATGGGCAAAGATTGACAAAACTGCCTTCAAGTGTATCAGAAGATCTATACGATGGATTGGGAGAAAGCGACCAACGACGTCGACAACAACAACGTAGTCCCCAGCTTGAGAAATCCGATCAACAAAATTCCATCAAATTGATCAACCAAGAAAGGAAAACTAAAGGTAATTGACCCGAAAAATATGCAAATTATACTCAACATAACCACAATCTTATATACATATCTGCTAACAGTTAAATTAGTCGTATCCTTTGTAACAAGGGAATCCGAAATAGAAATGGAGACCACGAATAAAATCACCGTGGAACTTCAAAGTTCATCAAGCCCCAGTGAAATTGATCTAACGGAAATGTCCGATATCTTCCCCGAGGATACTGTTGATACACAAACCAAAGGTTTAACATGTGAATATCATGAATACGTAGACATTGAAGATCATGGTCTACGTGATTTAGTATTACCAACAACATCACAAATTCAGCGTGAATTGGACGAAGAAGAAGGCCCACACACTTTTACTGAATTTCCCAAAAAATCCCAAGAACAATCTACACCATCATTAACTCCTCTACTTTCGGGAGAAATTCGTGAACTGATCAATTTAGATTTTTCCCTTTTCGGCGTTCAAATCAACACCCAACCAGGATAAACAAATTACCGACCCCAGAAAGCAGCTTAGTAACTTCTAGCACGTGATGGAAAGTGTATGGGTCACGTGAGAGGCGGTTGATCGAGATCGGCGACACCCCAAGCAAGGAGAAGAGCAACATCGCCAATTGCGTTTAATCTGCGACCAACGTCGTGAATATAACTGACAATACGTACATCAGCGCCGGAGGAGCGGGCAGAGTCTACAAGTTTAACCCATTTAGTATGCTCGGCTAAAACTTGTTTCGGAGAAAGTGGTTCTTTACCAACACGATTCTGGGTGCTTGGAGTGTCAAAACGAAATAAACAATCGTTTAGTAAAATTGTCGTCCCATGGGAAATTAAACCTCTTCTGGACGCATTTAACGCTGGGGTTCGACCATACCAAGCTCGTGGTGCAAAATTTGTTGAATTTGAAATATTATCACCATAGTATGTGGAATGTTCTGCAATAGCCTCTTCGCGCAAACATTGGTTAAAACGATCAAGGAATGCAGCATCGTTCGCAGTCCGCGTTAATTCGAGAGATTTGCTCAGCTGAGGATTAGCTAATAAACTGCTAATATTGGCAATGGATAAGTTAGCACAATGAATAACTTGCACTGATTTCAAGTACGATGCAAGGATCTTTCCCGGTATACATAAAGAAGTATTTGTTGATGATGAGGAGGCTATTTGACAAGCATATTTTAAAAAGTTGTTGGCAGCAAACCCGGGTGACGCAATTACTAAAGGTGGTAATGATGTTGGCGATACTGTGTAAGATTGTGATGTAGAAGATAAAGTTGATTCAATGTTGCGCAGAAGGGATGAAAGAAGCGATGAGTGAAATCGTTGTAATGCTGTGTCGTAATCGGAAGACCGAGTAGTTGAACGTTTCTTTGGTAGTGGTTGATCAATCCGAAGCTTTAAAACTGTACGATATTCGGTGACAAGACAGATGTTTGCAAACCCTTCTCGCATTAAAATAAACCAAGCTTGAGCTTTACGGCTACCATCGGTAGCTTCATTAAGGGTTTGTAGTGTAAAACTATCCCATGTTCCGCTGGTTTTTGTCAGTGTAAATGGTTTATGTAAGGCAAGATCTAGAGTATGATAAGATCCAAGGGAAACGTGTTCGTTAGCTTCACAAACTTTACCCGCTACACGTAAATGTGAAGAAGCAACGTCAAAATCCATAGATGTAACTTTTACGGCTAATTTAGTGTTCACGCGTGAAGATGTAGAGCTACCGGTTTGGGAATTTTTCGATTTAATACGACGGACTGTACTAGCGTGAATTGTATCGTCAACATGAATTAAATTGTAAGCATGCCACTATACAATTTTAATAAATGCTAGAGTCAACATTCACCGTTTGTAGGGTAAAAATAGATTAATCACACTGTAAATTCATTTTACTAACTTACCATATCTTCAGAATCCTCGGGTAAAAGAATTACAAAGCCCGATCGAGCAGAAAAGTCAATTTTACGTCGCAGTAATTTCATTTTGACACACTCCCAAATAAGTTCGTAATATTGCCACTCGTGCAAATTGTCGTGAACATAGGAAATTTTACTCTATTCAATCTTTTCACCTCAATTCCAATCTGCATCAAGCCACACTTATATTGTTGGGCATCGGCTGAATCATCTGCAGTGGCGGTGCCCAGCTGCAGATTAGTCACGCGATTATAATGTCACGTGATTCCTAATATAAAAGAAACTCTCGCCAAAATTCGTGCGCGCTGAAAGAGAAACTTTTTGTTTTTCCGTATGAAACTTGTGATATTCCAAAGCGTATGATATTTGACCTTGGCTTATCGTAGTCAGATTACTTGGTCTGAAGGTACGACGTATCGAGCATAGGGTTGATTAAGTCTTTGGTAGAGTAAGCCTGTGTGTATGTGTAGTGTGAAGCGTTAATTTTTTATGCTCGTGCTCGTACATACTTGGCTTCCGTCTTTTTCCCAAGAAGTTGTGTCATTTGTTAACGGGCAACTTTGCTCATTTGGTGTGATATAGCTTCCGAAAGATTGAAACAAAATTTAACCTTAAAGCATTATGGTGCAAAATTCATCTAAATTTTGTGTCAAGTCGAATCGTCAATCGACTAGTGCGATGGCCGTGAACAATATGTTAAATTTAAAGAAATCGGGGAATTTATCAAGTAAAAATTTACAGGGTTTGGCGGGTCGTACTAAGACTGGGAAACTTTGTTCTAAAAAGCGACAAGGTGTGGTGAAAAAGAGATCATTAAAGGTTCGTGAATGGCATGGTTATTTACGGATGACACAGATTGAAAGGGGTTGGCTAATACATACCGACGTTTGTTCTTTTTAGAATAAGCTTACTGCAGGAAGAATAAACGAAATCGAAAGGCGTTTAGCCAATCATGCTGGCATGAAGCCAACGAGATAGTTTCGTCAAAATGGAGAGGGTGATATGCATTTTATGTTATGATTAATCGATAGATTTGTTTAAGTAGGATAGAACGTCTCACGGGGTGCAATGCGTATGTGATACAAAGATTTTACAGAGTGGTTAGATAAACGGGACGTTGAAGTATGGTCAGGTCGTAAATATTCACGGGTAGGTGAATGACTGCCGGGTAACTTTATACCATATTTCTATGTACAATGTACCGTTGCGCAATTGTAGCGACAAGCAGCCTAATGACGTCCGACATATACTGTGTCGACCATAGGTTATAGTGAGCAGAACTATCTGAAGTGGGAGTTATTTGCCAGTCAAACCAAGCTCGTGGGAATGATTGTGACAAACACGACATCGATATATTTGTCGATGTATCAATTAGGTGAACGTAGAAAGCCAGACTTTGGGAAGTAGAATCGGCATGGCAGTCTAGGTTGGTAATGTGTAAGTGTGAAGGGGTCTCGAGCTGCTTTAAGTCATCAAAGGTGTATTCATTATTGAGTAAAGCGAGTTGAAATGACAAGATGATATAGGGATAATCGGTATTGGTAAAAAGGAATTCACGAGCTTTGCGAACGGCTAAATTAACGGCATCACCCATGGAAGGAATGTGTTGGTCTGCAGCTCTGGTTAAGGTTGTGGTAGTGCAAGGCTCTGAAACTTTGGGTGAGGTATCTTTAACTTGGATGGTCTTTCTATCGAGTGTAGTGTCAACTTGAGTAAGCCGCTGATGTGAAGTAATGATATAAGAAAAAAGCTGATGAATCATGGGAGTCAATTCACGCTTTGCATCTTCAAACATTGTATAATGGGGTAATATTATGTGTAAAGGTAATATTTCACGATTCGCAGCAGGCGAATTCGAAGTGCCAGATGCAGTAGATTGTGATTGAGGATTTGGTGCAATGGTCTGAAGTAGCTCGGACACAGCGGGAATAGCACGCTGGGTGAAGTCTTGACGAAGATCACGGATTACCTGAACATTCTCCTTGATATGACGCGTAATAGTATCAGGTTTACTATGCTTCTGAAGTTCTTTAACACCTAGTTCCGCATGTTTAACGGCACTTGAAATAATTCCCGAAAACCAGTTAGAATTAGAAGTTGATGATAAAGAATTTGTATCAGCCGTAGACGATCCAGTATTCAAGGGTTCTTGAGCTAAATTCTCCAATTGTTGAAGCGGATCTACCTTGTTACTGACATTTTCATCCGCAACTTCATTAGTTTCAGCAACAGGTGGATCGGGAACAAACTTTGAGCCACTCTCTCCAATCCAATCCAATTCCGCAAGTAACTCTTCCTTACTTTTCGAAACGTTTGACATTATTTGTCGTAAAATGCAAATTCCTGCCCCAAAAAGAACTTCTTCCTCCATCACACCGCGTCGACGTCAAAATTTATCGAAGATGATCTGCGCCACATGCACCGCCTCGATCAAAGACGTTCCGCCGGCAGCTGTGGCGGTGGTGGCGCAAAGAGTGGCTGATAGTCTTTCTTGCCGTGTGAAGCGGAACTTGTCTTTAAGAGAAATGTAGATGAAGGATTTTATTTCTTGCATGCTAATTAGTTTATCAAATTTCAATTTTTGAGTAACTGGTTAATGGGATCTTGATGTTGTTGGTGTTAAGCTTGTTTAATATCTAATGTCTTCGATAAATTTTCGGTCTAATTCACCATCATTAGATGCTCGTGTACCAGCGTCGTCTGCTCGTTCATCGCCAGCCCCGACGACGGTTACAGATCGTCAATCTGTTGAAAATTCTAGTTATCAAGATGAAATTCAGGAATTGATTGATTTTTCATCTATTCCTGGCCCGTATTCGTTATCGAGTGTACCACAGCGTGTTGCGGGACCAGTGGAGTCAACGTCCGCAGCGGTTAACCATAGTCTCGCGGTGCAGAGCATTATGGAAGCATCATTTAAACCGTTAACGGATTATAACATTTTGGTAGATCTTTTAACGAAATATGAACCCAATCAACGGTCTACAGAAACACTCTATAAGTTAGCCAACAAGGCTCATAATGTTATGAAAGTATGGCAGGAAGAATACATGGTATTAGACGCTAGAATATCAAATATAACTCATCCAAATCGTCCTCCTGTATCAGCTGTTCGACATTTACTCTCTACTGCAGCATTTGAGGGTATGAAAGAAGCTGATCTATACGGCTACTTTTTTGACACTAAAAAGGATCCAAATTTACAGGATCCGTATGCCCAGAGATATAGTGATTTAAATGCTGGACGTGAGTTACGTCAAAGGTCAAAGCGTGAGGTAGCTACCGGAACGACCTCAGGAACGAGTAATTCCTCTCATCCAGCTGGATCTAGCATTAGTGGTAGAATAAATCGAGATTCTCCCAATGGTGCTATACTTAGTGGAAAGCGAAAACGGACTCCGGTGGTTCGCTATGAGGATACCCCCGAGCCGCAGCCATTAAACAAGCGGGTAAAAGCTCCAGTTGCTACAAGTGAGGTTATTGATTCTAACATAGTCATGGTACCTGCACCGACATCTATATCTACATCTACTTCTACGTCTACGTCCACATCTGGGTCCGCGTCCACAGTCACGACGGCATCAACATCGACACAGGGGGCTTTGTTACGAAGCAGAAGATCAGTAACTTCTCAAAACACAAACGGCTCAGCAGGGACAAGTACTAGATCATCAGGCTTGTGTAAATCTCAGACACCGTCATCGAATTCTAGTACAGTGGAGACAGCCACTACACTGAATAAGGCATTATCTGGGTCGCAAACTTCTTCTATCGTAGTCACATCAACGTCAGCGGCACCAGTACGATCGAAATCCAAAGCGGCTGCGACCAAACCTGTAACGACTCGTGGAACTGGGCAATCGGGAAAGCATATTTTAGTGTTATCCACAGCGACAGCAGCAACTACAACAAAATGCCCAAGTAAAACCGCACGATCCAAACCCCAAACATCGTGTCGTAAGACTAGTGTATCATTACCAACGAATAAATCTACATGTGGATCTGGGAATACATCGCGAAGGGGTTCAGTTGTTAAATCGGCTACTCGAGCGCGCAAAGCATCATCTATTAAATCAAGTGGACAGCGGGGTAAATTGAAGTCTTCATCATTATCCTTACGGTCATCATCGGTAACATCATCATCATCATCGTCATCTGCATCTTCAGCTGCACCCTCTTCAACAGCATCACCGATTCCATCACCATCAGCTTCATTATCACCGTCTTTATCACCGTTACCATCTCGCTCTCCACCTTCAATTATCAATTCACCGCCTGCTAGACCATTATCATCTTCATCATTACCACTATCCAGATCACCGTCTCCATCAACAACGGTATTATCATCGCCTATGCCAAAGATCGAAAATCGAATATCGGAAGAAGTAAGCAGTGAATTGGAAATCGTTGAATCAACATCAAAAGCAACCAAAAGACGGGTCAAGAGATTACGTCGTTCGACGGTATGTGGTAAAACTATGGGTTCCAAGCGTGTGCCAGGGCGATGAAATGATTTGAGTTAAATGGCTCTACTTTAACAATAGCACTACTTACTATTAGCGGAGGAATATATTTATGAACGAAACAATTTGGTTTACAGGCCGACTGTCTGTTTAACTAAGCTTTCAAGCATAAAATTTTACATGTTCATGGACACATGGTTTCTTCGTCAATAAGCAGGCTTCAAGAACAATCGCACGGTGAATCGTGGTTGTTTAATCATGCTTAAAAGCAAATTTTCCCCTGGTATACGTAAATTTGAAGGAATTGATGTTGTGTTCTTCGTTATAAATTGCTTGCGAGCCCATTGCCAGTGTAACTGAGCATTTGTCCACATGGATTTTGCAGCGGCCAAACAAGCTAATGGCGGACAGTACAAGAGAAGACGAGATCGATAAGGGGGTTCACAGCTCCGCAAAATGGAAATGATACGAGATACTTGATCATCAAGTTTACACGCATGGGACGAAGCAGTTTGCGGGTGATTTTGAGAAAAACGAGCATCGTCAATATCGTTTAGTATAACAAAACCCCAAGGTTCACCACGCAGTTTTGCCCAAGACATTTTTTCTTGAATTTGAGTTTGCGACTTGATGCGATCAATAGCATCTGTACGCGTTAATTGGTTATTCCGATTCATTAACCGTTCCAGTTGAATTTTAGCGTCGCTAACACCAACCACGACAATACTGCTGCATACAAAAGTGCGAAACCAGAAACCGGCGGGTTCGTATAATAGAGGAATATCAAGAACAACACACCATGAACCCGAGAAAAATTCACGTAGAATTCTCCCACGAATAGCGCGCCGTACAGCAGGATGTACGATTGAGTTTAACTTTTGACGAGCAATCACTGCTGCAGGATCATTTCCAAATACACGTTTTCCAAGAGCATCTCGATTGATAAATGGATCACCCGAGCCTGACGGTGATAATAGGTCGGGAGTATCAGAGGCAAAAGTCCGAATGATTTGTCGATATGCAGGACATCCTGGACGAACTACATCTCGACTAATTTGATCAGCATCGATTACAGGAATGAAATAAGGTGAATTTTGCAATAACTTTGCTACGGTAGATTTACCCGTGGCGATAGATCCGGTTAATCCAACGATAATCATTATGATACTTCAATGCGCGAAAGACACAATGAAAGAAGCAGGAGAGGATACCAGCTGATAAAGTATTGAGCAAGCAAAAAGAAAGGTGAAACAAGTTCAAGCCAAATGTTTAATGTTTATCGTTACTGGCCGCCCAGCTGTTCAAATGTATAGTTCGCATCGCCCCTCAGTACCCCTCTCCTTCACGACGATACTTTTCCGTATTGTCCGCAGAATTTGAACCAGCCATCCTTGCAGCTGTTAACATGTTTTCACGATCTCCGCGTAACCGTTCGAAATAGGCTTTAATATCCTCAGCGCTAACGGGCGTTCCACTATCGGCGAATGGTTGTAAGAAAGCTTTAACCTTTTCTTTAACATGATTATATGCCATAACACCTTCTATGGCGCGTACTCGATCAACGTTGCTTAATGCGGCTTCTCCCAAATCAAGCAAACTTTGAGATCTACTACGACCTTCACTATCTTCATCATCTGACAAGGGGGGTTCGTAGATTTCAATATCTTCAAGCAATATTCGGTTTGCCTGAAGATATGGAAAACATTCACAACATTTACAAAACTGATCACGAAAATCCCGTTTCAAAAAAAGGGAAAATTGCTCTTTGCAGATATCCAAAAAGTCTTTACCCTGCTCCAATTGATATCGACGGCAATCTTCACGTTTAACATTATTTGATAATTGACTTGTTCGTTTCTTTAATGGTTCTGGTGATTCAATTTTGTCATCTGTATCAACTTGGGATAAGCGCCTTTTAAATGATGAACGTGAAACATGCTGGGATGATTTTTCCCTTTCATCCTCCATACTAGGATCGACATTCACCACCTGAGTATTTTTTGCAGCGCATAACTTAACACGAATGAAGCCTTGAGCAGCTGCGTAACATTTAATCCATGGATTTGCTTCAATACACCGGTAACAAATAAATGATTCAAATTCGTCTTCATCAGGAAACCCGGTGGGTAATCCAACTTCATTGAAACCATTATGATTTGATGATTTTTCGATATTTCGTTTTCCCATAATACAATCTGCATGCCACCAATCTTCTCCACATCCTCCTGACAATCCTAAACATTGAAACATCGTGCTATGCTTACTCGATGGATCATACTGTTCATCGCACTGACAAAATCGATTTCGGAAATTTTTGTTATACGCATTTGCTGCGCACGGTTCAATTGAATGAACGCCACCTTTCAAGCCAGAGTCGGGATTAATTTGCAATGTACACACTGCTGTTGTGGGAAATCTAGTTGTTCCACAGTCACATACGAAATCTCGCTTTGTAAATAGTTCAACCAAGTCATGATCACCATGACATGATATTGAACAGGAATAGCATACTCCAGCAGCTCTATAATTTGGGAATTCATTTTCCTGAGGGGGATTGCACGTTAAACAAGAAAAAAGCAACTGTCGTAATCTTCCCAAAGGTCTTGTACAAGTATCGAATTGCTGTAATGTTTTCATACACGCGTAATTCACTCTTAAATTAGTCGTCATTCACCCCAAAAATCAAAATCCACTATCGAACGTTCGAAAATATGCATGTTAACTTACATACGGCAATGCTTGATGGGCATCAGATTCCAAACGTAACTGATTTTCTATAAACCTAGCAAGGAAAATTCACGATCGCGTGTACAAACTCATTGTTAGCAATGGGGCCATTTAATCAACCATGATTCTGTGGCTCACTCTTCCGCAGTCTGCGCATCCTGAGATACGTGTGAACTCATTTTGGATTTTTAATTGTACTTGATATAACCATTAACCAATTCATACAGTGGTTCTCTTATCCCCCTTGAACGTTCATCGGCAAATTTATCATCAAATCAACTTTCGCGTTTCCAGCGCCGCGCCACACCCCACGGAAGCGCACTAATAAACATCCGAGAGATGCATCACGTGGTCCAACGTGACCGGAGAAGCGTGATCGCAGTCAAATTTTGACGCGGTGATGTTGAAGAAGAGAAATTGATCAATTAGCAAGATTAATTTATCATGAGTTCTTCACCGATTAGGGTCCAATCTAGCCGGAAGCGTGGGCGTGTATCGGTTAATAGTGATATTGATGATCAACTTACGTCATCATCTATAGGACTTCGTTCTAGTCCCCCGGCTTCATCACCTCCACTACAACCGAGATTCGCTGATGATTTTCACGATGATGGGGAAAATCTTTCGGATGATGAAATAATTAATGAAATTGATGATTTGGATGAACAAGTGGAAGATGAAGCTGGAATTGATTTATTCGCAGAAAATTTTGAACAGGATTACACGCATAATGCGGAAGATGATGTTTACGATGCCCAGGATATTGACGATGAAGGGGAATATGAAGCTTTGCATCCGCGTGAACGTAGGGCCCTAGAGGCTAAACTTAATCGTCGTGATCGTGATTTGGCGCGTTTCAGTCGTTTACCTACGATATTTCAGGAGGATGAGAATGATTTGACGGGTAAATTTGATGCTACCAACTTGGGACGTCGTAAAAGGCATTTATACGATGAAGAAGCTGATAATGACGCTATCTCGTTGGATGAACAGGACATTCTTAAGGAGGAACTTACGCTGGAAGGTTTACAAGATATTAAGGCTACTAATGTTATCGATTGGGTTAACCAAGGCGCAGTTTATCGTACCATTGCGCGCGAATTCCGCTCTTTTCTTACGGAGTATACGGATGAAAATGGGATATCAGTGTACGGCACACGGATTCGTATACTCGGAGAAGTAAATGCGGAATCACTTGAAGTTTCATTTGATCATTTAACCGAAAGTAAAGCTACGCTTGCCTACTTTCTGGCGAATGTACCGACGGAGATTCTTAAAATTTTTGATCGTGTGGCCATGGAAGTTACTCTGTTACATTATCCTGATTATGAACGTATACACTCGGAGATTCACGTTCGAATTACCGATCTTCCCGTTCGCTATACGCTACGGCAACTTCGACAATCTCACCTTAACTGTCTTGTACGCGTTAGCGGAGTAGTTACTCGTCGAACAGGCGTATTCCCGCAACTTAAGTTTGTCAAGTTTGACTGTACTCATTGTGGAGTTACGCTGGGACCCTTTCATCAAGAATCCAACGTTGAGGTTAAGTTAACTTATTGTCAAAATTGTCAAAAACGTGGGCCGTTTACGCTTAACTCGGAAAAGACCGTTTATCGAAACTATCAAAAGATGACGCTCCAGGAATCTCCCGGTAGTGTACCCGCGGGACGTTTACCTCGTCATCGTGAGATTATTTTACTATGGGATTTAATTGATAGTGCGAAACCAGGGGATGCCATTGATGTTACGGGGATTTATCGAAATAATTATGACGCATCGTTAAATACTAAAAGTGGATTTCCCGTATTTGCGACTGTACTTGAAGCCAATTTTATCATTAAATCACATGAGGAGATGGAAGGTTTTCGTCTTACGGAAGAAGATGAACGTCAAATCCATCGACTTTCCAAAGATCCTCGTATCATTGATCGAATTGTTGCTTCTATTGCACCGAGTATTTACGGGCACGATGATATTAAGGTAGCGATTGCATTAAGTTTATTCGGTGGAGTTGGCAAAGAAGCACAGGGAAAACACTCTATTCGTGGGGATATTAATGTATTATTGCTTGGTGATCCTGGAACAGCAAAATCCCAATTTCTAAAATATGCTGAACAAACGGCTCATCGTGCCGTATTCGCTACGGGTCAAGGAGCATCAGCTGTAGGATTAACTGCAAGTGTACGCAAGGATGTTTTAACGGGTGAATGGACACTAGAAGGAGGGGCCTTGGTTTTAGCGGATCGAGGAACATGTTTAATTGATGAATTCGACAAAATGAACGATAAGGATAGAACTAGTATCCACGAAGCTATGGAGCAGCAGACTATTTCTATAAGTAAAGCAGGAATCGTTACTACACTTCATGCCAGATGTTCAATTGTGGCCGCAGCAAATCCTATCGGTGGGCGGTATAATAGTACGTTACCGTTTAGTCAAAATGTTGAACTTACTGAACCAATTCTGAGTCGGTTTGACATATTATGTGTTGTTCGCGATACTATTGTACCTGAAGAAGATGAGAGACTTGCAAGATTTGTGGTTGATAGTCACAATCGTGCTCATGAGGAGGGATCTGAAATAGTATCCTCATCTACAGATCTTGATGATAAAGCAGTTGATCCCATGATGGCAAATTCATCGGATAAGATGATAATACCTCAGCAGCTACTTCGAAAGTATATATTATTCGCACGGGAGCATTGTCGACCCAAATTATATCAAATTGATCAGGATAAACTAGCCAAATTGTTTTCAGACATGCGACGGGAAAGTCTTATTACAGGTGCATTTCCCATAACAATTCGGCATCTGGAAGCCATTATACGTTGCTGTGAAGCGTTTTCGAAAATGCGTTTGTCGGAATATTGTAACTCGAGTGATATGGATCGCGCTATTAATGTTGCTGTGCACAGTTTTGTTGGATCTCAGAAGCTAAGTTGCAAACGTGCTCTGGTACGAGCGTTTGCAAAGTATACTCATATGGAAAAGCCGGTTACCAATGTTGTTCGTTAGTTGATTAGGAGATATTTTTATGTTAGACCTGCTCTGGCAGTCTTTGCGTATTTTACATTCAAGACTGTCGGGATATTCATTCAAGAGTTACCGTTGTGAAAGGATCTTTGTCTGTACGGCTCACGTTAACGCTGAATTGCTCATCATGGTACGAATTTGCAAGCGCTTGGGTTAGACGAGCTTGTAAAACATGCTTTAAGTATCCGCGTTCCGTATTTGAGTGAAAAAAGGTTACGACGCACGAATTACGTTCTACGGCCGCTAGTGCTTCATGATGAGACATTTCACCAGTGACGAGTAAATCTGTACGAGTTGTGCTTAACAAACTACCTCCACTGCCGGCGCACAAGCTGACGGTATGAATTGTAACTGTGTCTACACTTGTCGCATTAGCGGGTAATGCTAGCGCGAATCCATCTGCATAACGACCGAGTCCTATGCACAAGCGCTCGAGAATTTCGTGTAGTGGTTGTCCCTGTTTGAAACGGATAATTCGCAAACTGGCTATTACAGGAACGTGAGAGTGAGCGTGAGCGTGAGCGTAAATGCATTAGTTTGATTGTTAGCTTATCAGGTAGCTAGCCCACTTACCCAAGTTAACATATTGATCACTTTTACGTTCATTACATTCTCCCTTAACGTGTTCACGATCATGGGGTTCGGCTGCCCTACAAATTGCTTCCATGTTAGCATAACTTGTTATGATTAACGGTATCATTCAGTACGTACACGGGCGTACTTACAAGTCTAGTGTGTGGTAAAGTGAGTGTGGGCTAGGCTGTCCCAGACGAAAGGTTAATATACGAGCGTTTAACGTTGATGGTTTATTTAGCGTTGAAGATCGTGTAGAATCGGGTAATTTAATGCGTGCTGTAACTATATCGGCAAGCCAATCCCATAGGCCACCAGGACTATTATCAACGGCTGTATGGGGACAGTATACCTGTGTGTATAGAATTATGGGTTAATGAAGATTCGTCATATGCATAGGCTACACGATAATATAAAGCTACGTACGCTAATACCTCGTGCGACAAGACGCATGATTGACGCTTGTTGGGGATTTTGCCATGATAATTGGCGAAGACCTCGAAAGATAATCGGATCTGTGATACACACGCCAGTAAATTTTTCGTTAACGCATTCCACATTCGTTTACACACGCGTACACACTGCTCAATTCACCCTACTTACGATATGCTATTATCATGGATACGTTTTCCTGTATAGCTTCATCGGTAACGGAACTGGTAAGGTCGATGGTTAACAATACTTTGCGCGACGCATTATTGTCATTCACGCTAATTTGACTGTCTACCAAAACTGCGCTAAAGCGTCAATAAGCGTATTACAGACATGCCATTTAGCCTAGAATTAACTCACGACCAACGTTATCCCAACTTTTATCTGCGTATTCCAAGGGATATCTAACCGTGCACACCATGAAATTAACATCAAGAACAAACTCACAGGACAACCGTACGAATTTTCATTTATCAACACTTACAATTTTTGCATAGCACTAACCACAGCGTGTTTAAAGGCTAAACCACTGCTTCGTTTAACCAACTTGCTCGCCATGTTTTCCCTTGATCACCGCGAACTCGACAAAATCTCCATTTTGGCTTCGCTTCGGATGCCGGTTTTGCGCCACACTGGGACCGGGTACACGCTTTTCCGGGGCTGAGTCAAGAGCGTGCTTATGTAAACCGGGTTTTAGACGCGAACATTTCACGATGAAATTTTTTTTACAATTTTTAAACGGGATGAAAACTTGCTATTTACCAAGTTTGTGCAATGAAGGATTCTTTCTCGTTCAGTTATTTAGTGCATATTTTGAGATTTTGAGTCAATGAACGGGTACGGGTGGTTTATAGGGTTAAAAATTCTTACGAGTAATTAATGGATGAATTGCGGTTGACTAAATGAAGTTTTAACAACAAGCCTTACGCAGCAATGGAACCTAATAAAGACATTGGAGAAAACGGCTTAGCTGTACGATCAACGGCTCTTTAGGTAACGGGATATTTTTATAGACCAGTTGGTCACACTTAACGTATGTGGACAGTTTTTATATAACATTGCACTACGATATGATGTGGTCCCCTTCCACATGATTAACTATTATGACTACTTCCTCAGTGTAAGACGAGGGTCTGGCTTTAGTGTATGAAAAAATTCTTTGAGGCTTACATGGTCGGCTTCACATGTACACGTTAACGAATTTGCCCCATGGTAACAGTCTATGCATGCAGGCATGACTAGTGGTGTGCATATTCTTTAGTCGTAGTTGTCATTGCTCTTGTCAACTTGCTAGATTGCTCCATTAATGTTCACTATTATTTTAATGGAATCCTTGTATTCCGATATATGCTGCCTTTCAAGCCTGCCTGGTCACACTAAGCTTACGAGCGGGGACGCACGCGCTTACAAGCGAGAGTAATAGACATTAGACAGGTGTTGGTCAATCAGACGCTCATTTAACATTTTCCATCCTACGAACCACGTTCCCCAGCTTGTCATTTACCCTTGCACATGTACTGTGGTACTTGTCCTTTGCCGATCAAATAACAGTAAAGTTCAACGTACTCGTAAATGTTACTTCTACATAGTGGATCCAATTCCATAAATACTCGACAGTTCGGCCAGTTTATGCGGGCAGCGAGGGTGCGCTTCACCCAGTTTAATGCTCTCTTGGAATCATACATTGTTTTATCTACGATACTTTATCTCAGGGATAAATCATGGCACTTCAAAATACCACGTCTCAAGATGGATTAACGTTATTTGGAGATATTATCGATTTACAAAATGTTGAGTATTTTCTGGATCCTAAATTTTCCTCTATATTACCCAATGTGATAACTGCGGAGTATCTTAAAGATAAGCTTTTGATCGGGTTAAACGCTAGTCATGTGGCGATAGTAGACTTAACAGGTGAGGGATTTAGCTAGCAGTAAGGGAAGAGAGGGATTTTTAACACTAGTAGCTAACGAAGAAATAGTTGGTAATGAAAGAATGTTCGAGAGTATTATTGTGTCGGGGTTTTTCGAAAATAAAACCACACAAGCTCGCAACGAAATGGTTCACTTTTTACTACACTTTGAACTAGCACGGATTCACGCATGGACAAGTAAATGTTATACACCAGCTGAATGGGATCGGATTAAACGGTCGGAGAACTATGCCAGCATGACGTTTAAGTGAAGTTGGCGAGAGACTGTTGGTGTATAATTAGCACCCAGGAAGGGTGGTAGGCAAGATCTCATTAAAGGTTAATAGATCATGATAATAATTGACGGAAGGGAATATTTCGACATATTTTTTAAGCCAGGGGTGAAGGGGGGGGGGATTTTGGATGGAGAAACTATGGATTAGAAAGGCAAGATTTAAATGGGATGATATTTTAATTCAAGAAAAGAGGGATAGAGAAGATTTAGAGGGTTGAATCATCATTTTCAAACATTAGGTTGTGCAAATTATCCGAAGTCACGGAAAAGATTTGTTCGACTAAAGATGTAGAAGATTGTATAGAAAGTTCACTTGCCATGTAGGAATCAAGGTCATTTATCAGGGATTCAATTGACTTGAAGTGTTGGTAGAAGAGACGTTTTGCCATATCAATAATATTGTTTCGAATCTGCTGATTTAACAGTAATTTTCCCTCGGGAAAAGCCTCAAAGTGTCGTAAACGGATAAATTTACGGAATTTTTCCCCCATCATCACCAAATCACCACATTGCAAAGCCCGTTCCAGTCTCGTGACGGGCAGGAGCACGGGGCGGGGCGCGGCACGTGACGTTGGAGAAGCACACGTCTGGACAACGGCGTCACGGGAACGGGAGGGGTCACGTGCGGCGGGGAGGAGGGGGGAGAGGCCGGAGGACCGAAGATGAGCCGCGGCGAGGAGATCGGCTAAAGGGTGGGAGAAGTGGGGGAGAAGTTCGGGGAAACTATGGGAATGGGAACGGAGGGTTTTGTGAAGATGATCGAGACAATTCAAGGCGAGAATGCTTCTTTGAGGATCGGGAAATTCACGATACATTAACGACCATGCTGCAGTATACATGGTTACTGTATTCTTGATTGTACTTCGGATCCATGTATAATGATTGGTAGTTTGATCTTGTATTGTATCAATCATGTGAACCATGGTACCAATTAGGGTAAATATATACTGATGTGAGGTCGGAATTGATAATTTTTCGGGGACTTTTAAAGATTCATTTGATAAAAAACTGATTTGCCCTTCAATCAAAGTTTGGAGGTGTAATTTGCTCATATCGTGCAACGTTTGCAATACTTTGATAAACTGACAAGACTTTCCTACAAGTTTGCTAAAGGTTTCTATAAATAGACTATAATAAGATGTTATCTGAAGAGTTTGAGCTGCATCTTGATTGCATAGGATGATTTGTTCTAGTCTTTGTCGCAACATTTTTGAGGTTCCCGTTAAAATTTTATCGATTAACCCGGTAATGACTGCGCCCCCTTGGAAAGATTTTACCCGTGGAATGTGCTCATGGTTACTTTGGTTAAGCATTTTGGGAGGTAATTCGAAATTTCCCATTAATACACTTGTTAATAATTCTTGTTCTGTAACTGCTGTTGCGTGCATCCATGCTAGTATATCACTCGTATAACGAGCTGAATCCCGTTTACTATGTGTATTATTGTTGGTAGGTGATGTAGTATCGTTGGAAGTAATGTACGCTAATCCACCGTTTCCTTGTATTCCCATGGTTGATTGATCCGATAGGATCAACAGCAATGAATTACTGATATACTTACCCCGAATTTCACTGATAACTTCCATGAGGGCATCAAAATGTTCAGGGCAACCTGATAGTACAGGGATAGCTTGACTCAAAAATTTAGAAGAAGGTTGATCATCCACACTGTCCCAATTTATCATTTTAACCAAATATACTGTCACATCTAATAGTGTTTGTTGCATGAAATTTAATTGTTTGGTCGATTTTTCCAGTATACTAGTTCCGAGCTGACACTGATCCCACGCCAGTAAAACGTGGCAATCATTGCGAAGTTTATAAAGAGTTTCTAGCAAAGTGAAAAATTCATCACTCGTATGCGTACTAGTGTGTAAATTCGAGCATGTTGTATGTACAGTATCATCCGATAGGGAAAAGTGTCTTAATAAAGCATCCAGAAATTCCTGATTAGCCTGGCATGCACTAGCTTGTTCACGTAATCCTTTTGATTCATTTAATATTGGGTCAATTCGAACGTGATAATCGTGTAGAAGACTGCGTGATTGTGCACAAAACTTTTCCAGTTTATCCAGGGTGGCTTTGATTCGTTCAGTCTGCCGTACAATATTTTGAAAATCCCCCAGGACTTTTTCATTTGCACGTAAAGCTCGCTCCAGTACTTTAACTCTAAAGTCCCATTGTGAAAATTTCTCCGCAGTCGTTACACTTGATAATTCATCATCATGATCCACACATTCCAGAGCTTTTTTAAAATTCCCGCTTGTGAGCGTTGCCGCTAGTAAACTTGATACACAATCCAATCCAGCTGCATATTTTTCACTTTCACCTCCCGCAATTTTCCCCATTTTCCCCGTAAACGTTTATAATCCAGTTCAATCCAATCTGATAAGTTTGACTGCCCAATTTTTTCTTGCCTCGACCATTTCAAATCCCTTTTTCCCCTGATTCGTGCGCCCCAATCCCCCGCTTACCTCATCGCCCACGCCTCGCACCGCCGCACAATGGCCGTGCAGCGGGCCGAGCCGAGTGCGCACAGACATCGTGTGGAAATGGAATGTATGAAGGGAACAAAATGGAAATCTTTTTACGGTGATTTGATGCGTTCTTCAAAGGGATTTTTGTTCTTTGTGGGGATTCTGTTGACGTGAAAACTTTTGGAATAATTGTATGGGTGTTGGATAATTATTTATTTAGTTGTTGAATTCAACACTGCCTGGAATTTCTTTATTTATACGTTTGAGTCGTGTTTGGTTATCATTCAACTTGGACGGTAATAGCTTGTATGCTTTATTGCCATTTACGAATGCTTTATTTAATGTAAAGGTGTAGGCGCTTCTTTGCTTGGGTTTTCTTATGGTTAACATTGGATAGCAAGGAAGATTTTAAACGTGTGTGAAATGGCATCGGCTGCTTCGTCCGTTCTATCTCACTTTTTACCCAATGTTAACGCTGCCACTGTCAACACATCAAATGAATCTCCTAATGGTTCGGAAATATTTCATAACGCGGAACCTACACCGCAACGGTTAAATGGTGATACTGAAGATGATACTCTTGAAAATTTCCAAAGTCCAGGTGGTCCAACCCAGTATCATCATAATAGTACAGTCCAATCGGGAACTTTGGATCAAGCTAATCTTTTACACTCGTCTAATCAATCTGGTCTGGCGTGTAGGAGGAAGAGTGTGAGTTGGTTGTCGGGGAATTTGGGACCATCCAAACTATCGACTTCTGCGTCGGATTCTGATTCAACATCTTCTTCTTTACGGGATACTATCCAGGGATTATACGGAGAACCAGGTCAATCTAATTCAACCAATATACTTCCCTCTTCATCATATAATATTTTCCCAACCTCAAAATCTTCTCCGCGGGATACTTATCATGCTGGTGGTATGAATATGGACGGTGATAATGATATGAATTCATCGATGCGGAGTATACATATGGACCATTCTGCTCAAAGCAAGCCTACTTGGCAAGAAGAAGAGGATAATGTACCGGAATCATTACTACGAAATCCCCGTCATCATGAGAATCATCGAATGTCTCAAAACAATCCAACCTTTTATCCGCCTAGATCAGGTACTCCAAGTGGAACGGGGATTCCTATGGCCATGCCTCCCATTAATACGGCGCCAGCACCGAATTTTATAGCTGATGCTTATGAAAGAGCAGTGTGGAAATGGGTTAATGTTGACAATCTTGATCGATTTCTCGTTCAGGTTTATCAATACTATCTTGGACGCGGTATTTGGTCCATAATATTACGTCGGAGTCTGAGTTTGCTCACAATTGCCTTTATCGTAGCTTTTTCCACCTATATGACCCAGTGTATAGACTATGCAGCATTACCCCATGCCAAATCATTGCGAGAAGTTCAAATTCCCCACTGCACTCGAAAAATGCCACTTGTGCTGCTCGCCTTTCTCTGGATCTTTTCCTTTGTCTGGATATACACGGCAAGCCAGTACTTGGTTGATGTGCAAAGATTATGGAGCATGCGAGATTTTTACCATTATCTTCTAAACATTCGGGGTCACGACATTGAATGTGTATCGTGGAATCTGGTTGTTGAACGTCTAACTCTACTTCGTAATTATAATGCCCTCACCACGGAAAATTTGTCGGCAATCAGTCGAGATTATCTCAAACGCCGGAAAAATCTTCGCCTAAGCTACACCGACATTGCTCATCGATTGATGCGTCGTGATAATTATCTAATTGCAATGATCCGGGAAAACATTCTTGATTTAACCCTCAGGCTTCCCTTCATTGGCAAAAAGGTCATATTTACTCGCAGCGTTGAGTGGAATATCCGGTTGTGCATCTTGAACTTTGCCATGAATGAGGAAAACGGTCAAATCTCCCGTATTTTCCTGGACGCCGACAAGCGCGTCGAATTGACGGAAATTCTTCGCCGCCGTTTTATCCTGACGGGGATTCTCAATCTAATTCTCGTGCCCTTCTTGCTAGGCTATTACTATATTTCCTATTTTCTGCAATACTTCACCGAGTATCATCACAATCCTTCGGCCCTCGACATGCGAACCTTTACACCTTTGGCTCGCTGGAAATTTCGCAAGTACAACGAATTAAGCCATACCTTTGTCCATCGTGTTGACACCGTTATCACTCCTTTGGCCGTTAAATATCTGGCTGAATATCCCAAGGACATATGGAATCAGCTACTCAAGTTCATCCAGTTTATCTCCGGCTCCATTACTTCCATCCTCATTTTGATATCCATATTCGACCCCGAGCTTTTCCTTAATTTCGAGATCACTCCCAATAAAACCTCCCTGTTTTACATTGGAATATTCACTGCCATCTATACGGCTTGTCGCAACTCCATCACCGATAAGTCTTCCATGCTGGACTACGACAAAAGTTTTATTCCCGAATACCACCTGCACCAAATCTGCCATGCCCTTGACTATTGGCCCACCAAATGGAGAAATCAACCCAATTCTGCCAAAGCCCGCCGTGAATTCTGCCGTCTATTCAAGTTGAAAATCTTCATTTTTTTCGAAGAAACCCTCAGCATCATCTTCACGCCCTTCATCTTGATCTATCTTCTTCCCCGATCCACCTTTGCCATTATCGACTTCTTCCGTCAATCCACCGTTTACATCGATGGTCTTGGTTTTGTTTGTTCCTACGCTCTCCAAGCTGATTCTCCTTCCCCTCCATCCCTTATCCAGAACCATTTACCTGTCTCCGACATTGTCCACTCTCCTCTCCCCTCAACTCTTCCCCAGTCAACTTCATCATCTTCCCCAAATCTGCATCCTCCTCCACCCACTGCCTTGGTCTAGCGTAAACTCTTCCCCTTTGTTGCATTCATCGACCACCCAATGAAATCTTTAAAAAATACCGATACAAACCCTCCTCCTCCCCCTCCATGTCCCTTCTTCCACCCTATCAACGTTTCTGCATACAATCTCGCAATCTTTTCAAAACTTTCTCCTGTATCCCCATCCATCTTCCTTCCCTCCATCGCCATTAATATCCGTCCCAGAAATAAACTAGCCCTTGAACATGCATATACTTGCGTTCGTGATCTACATTGCATCACATACTTGTGTATCTTTTCCAGCATTTCCCATACTCTCTCCATATCATATTCCATCTTATCTCCTTCTTCCACCCCTATACCTTCCCCCTCCCTTCGTCCTTCTGTTACACTCAACCATTTTTTCCCCCGTTCCAATCCCACACTCAAACTATTCAAGCATCTTTTCGCAAACATCTCCTTATGAGTCTCCAAAATTAATTCCACCAATTCCATAATAATCTTCAAATTCGTAGCTTTGATCACCCTTTCAATCCCTCCCTCTTTGCCTCCAAGTAATTCATTCACCAACGTTAGAATCTGCCTTTTATATCGACATACCCTCTCGCCCAAATTAATCCTCTTTTCCCCCGACTTTTGCCTTCTCAATTCCCTCAATCCCACTTCACCATCCTCCATCCTCCACACTTTTCCCTTTATTACTCCACTTAACTTCCCCTCCATCCCAAACATTGCTGCATCATCCAAATCTTCCTCACTACCATCTTCCCTATCCCCCTCCTCGTTAACTTCTCCCTTTTGTCCCTCCTCGGTAACCTCTTCCCTTCCTCCATTTCCATCTACACTACAATCCTCACTACTTTCATTCGTATCACCTTCTTCATCTTCATCCTCGCCCCCAAATAACTTTGCGTAACCTTCTCTTGTCTCTGGTACACGAAGAATTTCCAGTAACCGATCAATCGTCCTATCCGTTACCTTATCCTTCACTAAGTTAAATACCTTCTTCCCCAAAAGCCCATAAAACCGTCCTCCTCGTCCCAAAAACCACAATACCATTTCTATTACCCTTTCAAATTCATACTCTTCCTGCCTATCAATCATTTCCTCAACTTCTCCAATCATGCAAATCCCTTCCACTCCTCCCTCCATCGCCTCCAAAATAATTCCAGTACACACCAATTCCATTGATTTCCATTCTCTCATTCTCTCTTCTCCAGGCCTTCCTTTTCGCATCTCCCTTCTCCGCTTGATACATTTATCAATCACCCGCTCAATATCCTTCATCATCTTATCCTCCATCCTAATCCCCAATATCCATTCCCCATCATTTCCTTTTCCAGTCAACATCTCCTTCATACTCTTTAATATACATTCCACGCTTAACGTCAGTACTTCTTCCTTCCCCAAATTTCCCTTCTCCCGGCTTAAAATTACCATCAACGTCGTAAGTAAACGTTGTCGTACTGCCTCTCTATACTTTTCTTCTTTACCAACTCTCAATTCCTCCTTCGCCCTCCTAAAATATCCATTGCGCACTAAACACTTTAACGTTAACTTCATCCACTTCGCTAACTTCGACAATTTTACAATATCATCGTCCTTCAAGCGTGCTCGTACTAAACAAACTAAATTATCCATAGCCATCATTGAGTATCCTGACTTATCCTTATCAAAATATTCCACTCTTTTAATCAACAGTTTACAAATAGGCCCCAGTTTCTCTGCACTTAATGCACTCACCGTCCGCGATATCAAATTAAACTTCGTCCTTTGATCAAAATCATCAAATCCCTGGTAATCCTCATCCTTACTATTCCCTCCATCTAATATTCTCTTCATCACTTCTACCCCTACCTCAGGATCCCGTACAACCCGCTTGCAAATTGCCTCAAGTGCCATTGTTGCTGCATCGTATAATAAACAATCTTTCGACGTTCGATGTCGAATAATACACAAAACCAATCGCTCACTAAGTATCACCCTTATACTCCACACCGGACACCATTCCATCACTTTACGTATTAATTGCAATCCCCAAAATCTTTTTCCCGTAGATACTGAACTCTCAAACAAGTTGTGGTCCACCAAATCGTTCCAATACTTCCTTAACTGTTTACGTCTTGCCCCATTCTTCGTATACTGTACTGATATATTATTTTCAATGATAAATTTCAATAAAACCCCCCATCCAAAATGTACCCGTCCCTTCGCCACTCCCGCCTTAAACTGTTGTGTCGACTCCCCACTTTGCCTTTGCTCACGAGAATAATCCTCCCGCATAATTCGTTTCAAATTGTCTCTTTCCGCCTCACTTAACGGATCATTATCAACCCATACTCCATCCGGTAGCTTAATTCGCCAATTTTCCCATTGGCTACATGATAGCCAGATTGCCACCCCTTCAGGTGAGCGTAACAATCCAGCTTCGTGCATACTATCAATCACCATCTGCGCATACTGTGTTGCTAATATTGCATTAATCCCTTTTTCCGACAACAGTTTGTTCACGTACTTCATAAAAGTCAGTCCACAATCTTCACGTAACCAAGCTGTTTTTTTTCCAATTTCACTTATCAATGAACAACATCTTTGCATTATTTCTTTCCCTTTAGCTTCCTCTTCTCTTAAAAGAATTCCTGATTCAATTACCGCCACTAAAGCGTACAATCTTCCCGCCCTAATTTCACGTGCTTGTGATCCCGAGATTCCTGGTATACGTTCTGTAACTTTGAGTATAAAATCTATCAAATTGTCTAAATTTGATAGCTCCGTTGAGCAACCTTCGTCCGTTTCACCCTTACTTTTGCCATTAAAATATATAACTGGTAAAACCTCGCACAGCGTCATGAAGTAACCAGATCGTAATGGTGCTCGATTTCCACATAATCCTCGAATTAATCTGGTTATAATCCGAGTTTGCTTTTCCCGTGCATCCCTCGAGACATCCTCACTCACAAGTTTCACTATAGCTTTGGCACCATTAACACGATCATCACTTTTAGCACTAGAAACCTTTTTAAATAACTCTGCTAATTGTGTATCATGTTCTACTGTCAATTTAACATATTTATTCTCTGTGTCCCCCTCCCCTGTAACCGATAATTCTCGTTTTCGCTTATCGTGCATTTGTTCAATCTTTCAACCCAACTTCCGGGAATACTATCACTCCCAAAACCTTTTCTTTCTCAATCGTCTGCACTATCTTAAACATTTGTCTTGTCAATTTCTTCCATTCCAAATTTTTCATTCTTCACAATCCCTTGTGTCAATCCTAATTCGTGAAATCATTTATCCGCCTTCGCTTCTACCCTGCCCATTACCTAAGCCGACTGGCTGGTTCTCTGTTGCGATAGTCTGACAAATTTGTTGTCACGTGCAAACTCTTCGAGTCCCGTTTTGGAAATCCATTCATCAGTAAGAGGATTTTGGGAAATATTCCACGCCGCTTGAATGCAATCATTAACCCCAACTCCTGTATATGAGGTACCGACAACTTTTAATGTACCTTTGAAAGAGTTAAATAACTCTTCATGAGCTTGTTTCATTCGATTATCATGCCCAACCGTATACTGAGGTATACACTGTCGTATTAAAGTGGCTTTTGAAAACGTAGGATGTTTTGAGATATTTAAATGTCGACGTACAACATTTAATGCCATTTTTATGCCCATTTCAGAATCCGGTAAAACTGTCCAAGAATTCCACCAATGCCCTCCAAGCATAACAGTTAACTTGGTACCAGGTAGTGTATCTTGTCCCTCCGCAGCATAGGAATCAAATACTACGCCTAAGGCAAATTCCGGATTGCAAGTAAATGGTACACTTTGTGGTATTAGATAGCCAAATCCCGCTTCAACGGGTAATATATCTTGAGATCCATCGTAAAATAAATTAACCAGCATAACGTTAACCGCCTGAACTTCACTTAAAGCCGGTAAGCGCGTTTCTTGAAATTCATTTCGACATATGTCCGCCAGGATAGGTGAAAAAATACTCGCAATTACAAAATTACATTCTACATCATCCTGTGATGAAATACCCAAGCGAACTTTATTGATTTTATCATCATATTGAGCCGATTCAACGTTAGCGTTTAGGTGTATCGATACCCGTTCGTTCTGGTTCAGTACTTTTTCCAAACGTCTTATACATCCTGCTAACCCATGTTTTAACGTATAGGTATTCGTCTGCTTAAGTCTCTTTACTAGCTCAACAGGCAAATCAACGCTAGGCCGCAACAACGAAGCTGCATCCCGGTGAAGAATAATTTCATTGTGTGGTACACGCTTAGCCTCTCTCAACCCACGAGTAACACTTCCGTATTGATGCTCATAAAACCACAATAAGGGAAATATGCTCCGTACGCTTAACGAATGTATATCGCCTGCATAAATTCCATGTATTAAACTCGATAAAATATTTTCCGTTAATGATTCCCCGAAACGTCGAGTTGAAAATGCCCCAATTGATTCATCCGTATGCGGACAACGAGGCTGAAAGTATTCAAAGAGAGCTTTGTATGATCCGTGAAAAATTGGGTCATTAAACACTCGATTAACTAAGTCCCACACTGTAGAATGTTGATTGGGTAATTTAACTAATCGATTTGAATAATAAATAAATCTATTCAGTGCTGCTGGCCTATGCGAATCCGTGAAGAGAATTCGATCTGATAATCCAAGATCATGAATCTAGTAATCCCAAGTATAATGATTAGAATAACTATCAAAATTAAGAAACAACAGAACATGAACAATAACATCACATTACCAATTGTATAGTTAACATGTTTCTTGAGGGTCGTAAGGTTCTCGGGCCCAATTCAAAGTACACAGACCCGTTGGGTGTATCAATTTTCTCCGTGGAGATATAACCACCCAATTTAGTCCCGCGCTCAAATATTTGTATTCTCGAGCGTGGCAAGACTTTTGAAAGATAGTAGGCCGTCGTTAAGCCTGTAATTCCACCTCCAATTATCGATATAACTGTTTCACTAGTATTTCGCAAATTTGCCATCGTGAAATTATCCGAATAAAGTTTTCTGTTTAACTACCTTATGTATTGTTAAAATAACCACCGAACCTCAGATTAAAATTTAAACACCCAAAATTATAATCCAAATCTTTAGATAAATTAATGACTTTGTCATAAAATATGTATGTGTGAGGGCATGATCGCGATGAAGTTCGTGAGCGTGTTGGCAAAACTATTCGTCAAAACACTCCATCTTCGGGGACTTGGTAAATGGTGATCACGTGAAAACTCCAGACGAAACGTGCCTAGTTGAGACATGACGAGATGAAACGAGCATCGGAGAAATAGTTTGGACGAAACAAGACCGTTTATGTTGAGAAAAACTCTTATGTAAATGGTTTACTAAGAATGCAACGTAGCTCGGGAGAGGAAACCAGGGGACGAATTGGTTATTAGTTGAAATGTTGTTCAATAAGTTAATAAGTTGGTAGGTGTATGCAATGAAGGATAGAAAGGGTTTCTCATTCAAAAAAAAAACGAGTAACGTCAGCGTGAACATGATCAATTTTTGATAAGACAGAATGAATATGTGTGTAAGACTAAGTATAGATGGATGTCATGCATTTCACGGAAACGGATTGACAGGCAAAAAAAGGACCGCAAGAAGCATAGTCACAAGGATAGAGTTGAATAAAGGAGAACAATCTCAATATTAACGGGGTATATCTCATCTAATATAAACGCCATGAGCCCATCAATTCTGCTCAACTAATCGGGGTTCAAGGTCCTCCTCAACAGCTCTACCCGGAATTATAACCTCCTCTTCCATATCCTCGTTAACGAACTTTCTTTGACTGACATGATCCTTTTTTCCCCCATTCCTCACTTCATTAGCCTTCCAAACCTTATCGGCAAACGAACCACGTTTCTGATCCGGAGCATGCTTGTAAAAGCAAGTTGGGTTCAGGCAAGGATCGAATTTGCACATTATCTTACTGTGCGTAAACTTGCAGTTAACGACGTTACAATCTCCCCCATTACGGCAAGGGGGATACTCTGGATGCCGAAATGGACAACTAGGCTTTGTACAATTCGGCCAGTATGCGCAATCCTTTTCCGCTTGATGAAGTATCTTCTTCGCCGGTGACGGATGCCTTCCCACACACTTAAAATTTTTACACGCTGGCCCAAAGGAACACACATCTGATACATCAATCGTTATACCACGGGGAGCAGCAGGAGATTGATGTGCAAACTGACAATCGGCTCTAGTGCACGATAAATTGTACCGACATACTAAATCAGACACATTCTTAAGTGTACTTGGTTGTGAATTATCACTGTTCGATGCTGATTTTCTCGAAGATATCGTCGACGCATCCGTCATTTCATGATCTTCCGATGTAGATATATTTGATGAACTTTGTGCGCTAGGTAAAGTTTGAGATGGTATGGCTGACGAGCCTGCTGTATTACCCGTACAATTGCTAGATGATATAGTATTTGTGGTGGAAGGAAGGACTGTTCGTCGATTGGCTTTCTCGACTCTTTCGAATAAAGATTTTCCAAGATTAGGATTTTTACTAAAGTTCCCCCTAAAGTCACCACACTTTGACGCTGCACTGTTACCATCATTATCAGTACTGTTAAATAATCCGAATCCTTGTCCCATTAATTCCGTCATTTTGCGCGCCTGCTCTTCAAACATGGCAAAAAGTTGCATTTGTTGCTGGGGTGTCATTGTCATTGGATACTGGGGAAAATTTCCAGAGTTCTGTTGAAAATGGTAATTGTTCAGCATTTGCTGTTGTAAACTTCCTCGCATCAATCCGGGATTACTCATGTGAAATGAACTATTGGAATCCCTAAGGTGAGAATTAATTCTTCCCACGTTGCCAGAATTACGTATACGATGTAATGAAGCTTCTGCTGATCTATCGAGGAGTTTGTTGGTATGGCCGAAGGTTCGCTTATCAAATGATCGATAAGAGTTATTGCGCATGGCTTTAGGACCGCTTGGTCTATTATCCAAAAACGTATTACGGAAGAATTAGAATGCATTCAGATGAAACGATAGGAAAGAATGAGTGAAGGGAAGCGAAACTTACACAATGTTAGCACCGAATCCATTATTTCCACCGTTAAACGTAGGTTTGCTGATATTTGGTATGAATGAACGCTCACTAGATTCTATTGCGTTTTTTGATTCGTTATTATCATTGGTGGTATTTAATTGTGAGGAGGAACGATTTGGCGAAGCAACGGCTTGATTCGAGTTAGAGATATTGTTTGATGAATCGTTTAACGGAGTAGTATCTCCATCTGAAAATTTGGATTGCAATTTTTCTACCTGCTCGAAAAGCCAGGATGAAAAGTCTAAAGCGGCACCTTGATCATCAGGGCCTAAACCAAGAAAATCGTTGGACAACTCAGTGGCAATTTGTTCTTGAGTTTTGCCGTTTACCAGCATTAAAATAATGTATTCCGACAAAGCTGAACCATCAAGACCGTCTGTAGTCCAACCAACTTCGATCAACTTAGGTTGAACAACTTTTTGGAGAGCCTCGGCCAACGGTGTACCGACAGCAACGTCAACGTACATAATAACAAGTTTATCCCAAAAGGCAAAATTAAGTGTGGCTAAACGTAGCAACTTGCCGCAAGAAAGTATGCGGAAGTTAGATATTGATCACAAAATACCACGAATAAAACTCGAGAAAAAGACTATATCGATATTCCAAGGGGGGGAGAAATAAATGCGGCAATAGCGTGCCGAAACGTGATCCCTGGCAAACCAATGCCAAGACCAAGGAGTCTGGGAGGTTGAGATAGAGACGTTGGAGATGAAGTGACGCGCAGAAGAAAATTTGTGGTTACGCTCGAGTTGTACGCGAAAAATCCCGGAAGAAAAGGGTATGGTATGGTGTGGCACGTAGAGATAACCTGAAGTGTAAATTTTGCGAAGGAGGTAGTTCAAAGGAAACTGAAAAGGGGAAAATGATTATGATAGGGATATCTTATGATACGTGGGCGGTAAAGTAATCTGTAGGCAAGTGTAAAAGAATAAAATGATAACAAGAATAAGCATGAAATCAATATTGAGAAAGAAGAAATAAAAATAAAATGACACTTACAAATTGTTAAATTACTCCGAATAATTTCACTGATCACAAGTTGAACAACCTTAATTTAACCTCATTTCATGCAAAATAAATTGTATATCGCAAATTTCTGTGATGTGTGCCAACGAGGACCGCTAAACCCTCTCAGAACATCGCCTAAGAACCAACTTTAAATCGTCACGTGATAAGATACGAAGGAGAAATGGAGGAAAGACGGGAGGGATGGTGAGAGGATGTTTATGAAAATTAGTAGGAAGGGTGGGAAGAGAAATTAACTTATGAACTTAATTTATCCATTACGCAGCATAACTTATTCTAACGATTATCCAATGTGCTCCGGCTACTTCATCAATTTTCTCCACTGCTAAGCTAAATCCATCGTCCACTTATCTACTCCTCCATTCCTCCTCCCTCGGCTTCCTCATCCCTCCTACCTTCTCCCCTCATTTGTATCAGCTTAGCTAATCACAACTTTGTGCTTAGTCATTGGCACAAGAGAAATTGTTAAAACGTTGCGAGGAAGAATCGCGATGCCTGAGGCGAACTTTCTTAAACATTTTTCTTGACAATTCTATCGGACTTTTTCGCGTTACTATTTGATTCTTTTTAGTTTTATTTAAACTTTTTTTTCCATCTTTCCTGTTCTAAATATTTTCTTATTTTTGTCTACTTAGTTTGTTCATAGCACGTACTTTTTTTGTTCGTTTGCCGCCGCAATGACGCGTGGGGCTACCACATTGTACGTTACGGGATTTAGTCACGGTACTCGTGCTCGAGATCTCGCGTATGAGTTTGAAAGGTATGCTTTTATCAGAAGAGCATGATTTTTCCTTCTTCATTCCCCTACTTAGCGCGGATGTTTTTTAATCCTTTAACATCAAAATTTCGCCTCACAATTTCGTTCATATTTCAAATTTCATTGTGGCTTACGTTAACCATTGCTAATTTTATCCTTATTACTACAGATTTGGCAGGCTTGTTCGTTGCGATATACCGGCACCCCGTTCTGCTTCCAGTCGCCTGTCTGTATTGATCTTGTTTATCCTATTCATTTTTCTCTTTACTCACACAGACCTTATTCACATAATAGGTTTGCCTTTGTTGAGTACGAGAGTCGTCGTGATGCTGATGATGCCTATCATGACATGCATAATAAACGTATCGGACGAGACGACCTCCTAAAAGTTGAGGTATCATTTTATACTTTTCATTTATTTGATTAAAAGAGGATTTATTTTTAAACATCTATTTTTTTATCATGGAAACTGGCAGTTGGTGCTATTTTAAAAGTTACAGTTGTACTAACTTCTGTATTTTAGTGGGCGCGCACTCCACCCTCGGCTTCTTGGAGGTTCGACTCAGGTCGTGATCGTCGTCGTGATCGTTCACCACGTCGTCCTCCACGAAGTGTTTCACCTCGCCGTGGTCGTGGTGATTATTCACCTCGCAAGGATGATCGTCGTGATCGTGACTATGAGCGAAGAGGACGTGATCGTGACCGTAGTCGTAGTCCGGATGATCACGACCATGATCATGATCGCGATCGAGATCAATCTGTTAAAGGCTCTCGAGATCATAATGATGACCGGGATAGCATTTCACAGCCCGATGATAGTAAAGGTATGTGTGTGTGTGTGTGTGTACTAGGTGGTCTTTGACACCCTTGTCAAAGTATAACGTAAACGAGAAAAAGCTGACTGAACATTTCCCATTGAATAAGTGGCTATAAACGGTGACGATTGTGATGATCGCGAATCCCGACACGAATTAGTTGGCTCACCTACACCTGCTCATGACGAACTTGATACGGCGGAGTAAATTGAGAAAGCACTTTACCCTACCAGTTAACCCGTCAATTAAAGTGCTAATACTATACTTGCCTTATCTCCGCCCTCCGGTTTTTGCAGCACGGAATCTTTATAATCACTTTGTTCTAAATCTAGATTGGACCTCAAGATTATAGCGTGTCAAACGTCAAGCATTTCATGAAGAATTGTGGTGACGTGCTAACTTGAGCTGCACCCGCACGCACATACTTACCCGTTTGTGAAACTTTTTTTTGTTCTCTTTTCCTTACTCGCTTCTGTTTTAATCTTCTAGCAGTTCGATCCCAGCGTTTCGAGACGGTTTGTGCTGCGATATGTTACTCATCCTTCGAAACTCCGTGCCTCCCTTCGTCTTTCGAAATTACACAAAAACACTAGCTCTTTCACGATCGATCGATCATCGTTATGCTCATTAACATTTTCGATAAATTCAACTCGCTCTTCGACTCAACTATTATTCTTTGCGTATTCTTGTATCCTTGTCGATGCGACGTCATATCTTTTCTCGGTCGCCCTGTTCCGACGATATTTAACGCCGTGGCACTTTTATCGTCGTCCTGCTCGCTCGAATTCTTCCCCTCTTCCTTTGGAATTATTGTTCCCCTATTTTTCCGCGGCGCATACATCCCAATTTCCTGTTTTGCGTAAACCCAACTTATTCATATCTACTCCGACTTTCTATGTCCGCGGCATATCAGTTCTGACTTTAACTCTGCATCTTCCCGTAGTTTCATCTGCTCACCCTCTCCCGTTTCGTTCCGTTTGCTGTTTAGCCCGGTTCTCCACATGATTCGAAGTATACTTCAGCGGCGCTTTCAAACATCTCCAATAATTGTAATTTTCCACGAAGACGGTCGCGTATTCCTAATCGTCATTTCACCTTGCCCTACCTAAGCTTTCGTTTCGTCCCGTTTCGCCTCGTCTCGCCCCATAAAGTCATCACTACTTCATACAGACTTGGTTCAAGTGTAGGTTTGTGTTTGTTGACTAGTATGTTGATGCACTTTGTTTTAATTGTCATCGTCTTATGCACACTTTACCCGACATTCTCTTCCTTCATCTCGTCTGTAAATCATCATCGTCTACTATAAACCTATCGTGTCAGCGGCTTGGATGATGCATGTTTAATGCACATGCGTTAATCGATTTCTGTTGAAGTTCGTTCGATATTGGTATGGCTCACGCTTAGTGTTTCCGTTACGTTAATTTGAAATAATATTGGTTGAAGCTTGTCAAAAGGGTTATCCTATCCCTGAGTGATATATGTATATGATTTAAGTTTATTAAACGTGAGTATATCACATAAGAGAGTTAAACGGAAATACCTTACGCCAACGGCTTTTCCCGTAACTATCACCGGCTTAGCATTGTATTGTATCACGCGCTAACTTGACCGGTGAACCATTTTCACGCCGATGATGTTCACAAGCTTATTTTGTACGTTTAAGCCTATTTCCCTTCGGTCGTAGTCGTAGCAGCAGTGGTCGTAACTGTCTTTTCATCTGACATTAACGCTTCTCGTTTCATGGCGATTCGTTCATGTCGTCTTTCACGTGCTGCCTTTGTCTTTGCTCGTTTAGCGTCCATTTGTTCTTGTATCAATCGTTCTCTTTGTTTTTCTACTTTAGCCTTATGAATCTATCGATGGCGTCTCATTAATATTCCGTAAACGGGTTACAGTGTCGTTAAAATGTGCTTTTTGAAAATGAATTGTAATGAAAAACTTACATGTTCAATCAATGCACGTTTGTGCTTAAAAGCATTTCCTTTACTTAATTGGTAAAGTTCATGGTATAAATGTTTGTCGATTTTGCCATTCTCTCGGTATTTTACCAATAATCGTCTCAAAACGCGCAGACGTCGCATCCAGAGTACTGCTCTACACGGGGTAAAATCATATTAATATCGATTCACTATGGACGTAACCAACGCGTTATTCCATAAAAAGCTAAAATTAATTTACCTACCTAGGCATACGAGCTTCTTTAGTACCCTTTCGCTTACCGAAGCCACGATGACGTCCGATACGACGAGCTTCGGCTAAAGCACGGGCTCGGGCTCGTGAGTGCATAGTGACTGGTTTACGAATAATCAAGCCATCTGCCAATAATTT
Organism: Herpomyces periplanetae; assembly: GCA_009733715.1. Taxonomy (NCBI): domain Eukaryota; kingdom Fungi; phylum Ascomycota; class Laboulbeniomycetes; order Herpomycetales; family Herpomycetaceae; genus Herpomyces; species Herpomyces periplanetae. Next base: position 104,015 of record WMKJ01000011.1, on the reverse strand, counting down.
GCGAATCGTCTGGCGAGAATTGGCTTGTGAAATTTCTGCTATTTCGTTTGGATCTAACCAAATCTTGCGTATACCACATCCTTTCACAGCCGCTGCTAAGCGTTTTTGGGTGCTAATTGATGATGACATGTTGTTCAATTCCCTTTGGTAACTTTATGGATAAACGCACATATGTATAAGTAAAGGTGTGTATTTATATATAAGCATTAAATAGCCAAGTTTAATCCGTTTAAATATCCCTATACTGTTTTGGTATACTAAATCCTTTTGCACTTATAGGGTTAGCAGAAATTTATATTTTTGGTGAATATATGCCAAAGCATTTTATAAATCTGGTTAAAGTTGATATGGGATTCTTTTTTAAGTTACTTACTCAAACAGATCTATCAGAGCTGAAGTTCGATTTGAAGTGAAATTTTGTGTAGAGTAATACCCTTGGATAAATTCCTGACCGCACTATACAACATTTACTCGTACGGTATTTTCACGTTAGCCGGAATGATTAAAATACTCAAGCAACGATCCAAATACATTTGCAAAGTAATATCATACCAGGTACTATGGCTACTCCAGCCGATGAGCAGCTCTAAGAGTAAACCCGATTAAAACCAACGATAATGTAGCCAAATCCGCCAAAATGTTCAATTTCGACTACAGATTATTCCTTGAATCAACCTTTCCACGATAAAATTTTCCATTTTGTGCGCACCGCCCCGGCCAAACGTTTTTCCTTTGCTTACATAATCCCACTGAACATAAAGTCACGAGAGAGGGCCGGATGGGGGAAAGGGTGCGGTGGAAGTGGGAAATGGGGATGGGAAGAGTAATATGGACAGAGAACTACGTGGAATGCTGCGTTCCCTTAAACTTCTTGAAACAGTGGATCGTACTATATAATATACACTAAACAATACGATTCCATGGCCGCAATAAAAGCTTGTACAGTGTATCTCGCTTAGGCGTTGAGACTATGATGACTAATAGACATTCCGTGGATATTTTTGGTTGTACGCACACACATTCGCATACGCGTAGGTACAAATTAGACTGAAAAATTAAATAAATTGGTGATAGATGAACATGATGGTAATGGTAATTAGATCAATTTATGTGCCGGAGCACGCATACAGTACTCGAGATAAATTTCAAGGGAATACTTATAAAGGGAAACTTGTCGTGAACAATTTATATAACCATGCCGCAATTGCTGGCAATACGCTGTAATGTCATGAATAGATTAGTGGAATATTCTGGGACATAATTCAACAAATTTATAAAGTTTAATCGTACCGGCCAAAGTTCAGCAGCTTCTTTGCCTACGGGACCAGTTATGGCAGATCCCTTCATTTCACCCTTGGGGTTAACAATAACTCCTGCATTATCTTCAAAGTAAAGGTAAACTCCATCACCGCGTCGCCACGGTTTGCTCTGTCGTACTACTACGGCTGGCATAACTTTCTTTCGTAAATCCGGTTTACCCTTCTTTACTGTTGCCATTACCATATCTCCCACACCGGCTGCCGGTAATCGATTTAATCGTGCTCCGATTCCTTTAACGGAAATTATATACAAATTTCGGGCTCCTGAATTGTCACAACAATTCATAATTGCTCCTCTGTACATTCGCGTCCACACGTAAACCCGAATATTCATATCCTTTAGTAAACCATTCACTTACACCACTAACATCATGTGTGAATCCTCTTAACCTAAACCAAACGTTCCAACTCACACTGGTAATCCAAGAGTCATTCGAAGTTTATTTCCCGACGCATTTCCACGCCTAATCACTCAATCCAATTCCGTTAACAACAGTCACTCTGTTGTACTGCCCATACACAAAAATACGATTCCACCCTGAATTTATCTGCCAAACTTACACTCGTTTACTCGACATGATTATGGTTCTATTCCGTCCTGCGTATAATCTCCTGATAAATCAATTCCACCTGCACTAATTCACAATATAACTTTCAATTTTCTCTTTAATCTTAATGTACTTCCACCTCGATCGTTAATTTGATGCAAAAATTAAAAATTCCTCTGCCTGCTTACCTCATCGCAGACATCCCCTTCGTCACGTTATTCATTAGTAATGTGATGCGTGGCGGAAAGTTTTCGTTAAAAGAAAGATTCGCGTAAAATCATTTTGATTTAGTTTTACTCTTCAAAAAAACTTTTAGATTATCGTACGGTTTTTTAAAAGTTTATCTTTCACACTTTTGGGATTTCAATGTTTGGATAATATATCCTTAGCATGTAAACATGGTCTTTTCGTTACTTGAATGTCTTTCAATCGCATCATTAAACGTTTGCTAAACGTTCTCACAATCATCACTATACCTACCAACATAACAGTTAAACTGGAAATATGGACAACCCACCATACCAATGGCGTCCCAAATTCACAACTAGCATACCCAAATTGCCATTCACCGCGACTATTTATCCATCCGCTTAACATGCCGGCATTCCCTCCGTACATTCCCATCATACTACGAACAGTAATTTCTCGTACACCCCGAGATATTACACCCGCTGCTATGTTCTCGTTACCATAATTTACGACTTGCCAGTCATAGATCTGTGCACTAGACTTGGATGGTGCTTTTGAGTCCGATACTTTTTCCAAATAATGATACACATCACATCCAGTGTGATCATGTCCACTGAGAATTATTCCTGGTCGAACAGCGCCTTTCATCTCGTGCTCTGAATTTATCACATCCCCCGAAATTAATGTGTTATACGGCATATCACTGCGCATATTAAATAATTTTCTTAATACGCGGTTACGACTCGTGAACGCGCTCAGTAGATTTTGTTCACGTATTCCTCCTCCTAACTCTTCAGGGAAATATTTAAACATTGAAGAATCCGCGCAGAGTCCATCCGGCTTGTATAGGGGAATGTGAGTCAGTAGGATTACTGCTTCTTTTTGATAATTTTCAGAACCCATGGGTGCTAATGTTTTGGAAAATTGTTCCAGAAATTGTATTGTTTGATCTTGCAAATCACTCGATAAAGCCGGGCCGTCTAAATTCTGTGAGTTTAAAACTGCAACACGCAACATTGGAGGTGATTCCGATTCATGTACCACCCGAGGGTATAGAGCGAATGATAGAACGCCGTTTACTAGGCCAAACCTTTCTTCAAAGCGCCTAACCTTGTGTTCATTCAAATCACCTGCATAGCCAATATCATGATTTCCCGCGATATGAATAATTCTATGTTTCCAGATGGAACTAGCATTTAGCATATAATAGTTACCTGTTGAAGCTGTTGGGCTCATCGTAGCAAGATCAATCAAGTCGGCTCGACGAGCAGATCGAAATATACGATTCCAGTACCGTTGACTTCGCCGCGAAAACTCAGCATCGTCAATCCATTGACTACCTAACAAATCACCCAAAACCACTACATGAGTTGGATCAGTCCAGTGAGCCATCGTGCGATAAATGTGACCCAAATAGTAATCATTTCCGATTAAATCTATCGTTTTGCGCATATAGTTTGCGTAACTTAAACAGTCCCTTGTTGCAGCCTTGAGTAACAGGTTAAGCGTGTGAATTAAAAGCGGTAAATTACGATAATTAGAGTTTTTAAGTGTGAAAACGAATTTACGCCATTCCCAGTAAGTATGACGAGTGAGCTTTGGTAATGCGGTATCACCTTCAATCTGGGGATCGGCCAAGGTGAGTAGTCGGAAAGGCGCGCGTTCGACTAGTGTATCTGTTAAGGATACACTATCATTCGAGTAACGATAAAGTGCTTCATTAACTTGTACGCGGTAATTATTTGAGTAATCCGGTCGTGGAAAATCACAATTATCACGGAACACCGGGTACATGTATATGTAAAGCAAACCAAGCAAGCATGATAAGAGTCCGACGTAGAATAAACGGGTGATATTTTGAAGCATTAAGAATATTTTGAGTGAGCATTCACATGAATGCACACTCACCACAACGATAAATAAAATATGTATAATATTTGTTTCTTGATTATTCGGTGTAACTGTTACGGCACGATCTCTTTCATCATGATCAAATAGTTACACCCACACCGAAGCCTGCCCTTCGAAAAGTATATATTTACTCCACTATATGAGCAAGCCGAACGTAAATTTAACCATTATTGCCTTTTTTGCAACTAAATTAAATCTTCCTGCACGATTTTTCTCCCGTGACAAAGTCTTAAAGCTTCATTATCGTGACTTTTCCGAACTCGCGTTGCCTCAATCGCTAACATTTCGCCCTCCTACCCTGACACGTGACAGCTCTTCCGCCTGCACCGCCACTTGATTCTTAGTAAGTATGTGTGGCGGGTGAACCAGTGTCGTTTTTTGGCGAAAAGGGAAAAATAGTCGTTTGAAAAACCTTTAAAAGTGTGTTCTTGACAGTTTTCATAAATATTCTAACATCTTGCATAACACTATTTGACTTTACAGTGGGATTTTATCAATTGAATTTTAATTTTTAAGCATCAACCCATATATTTACAATGTGTGTAAGCACACATCTTTGTGTTAAATACATTTACACATGGTGTGTATGTTAACTTTCACTTTCGTCTTCTGAATCAAATACTATTTCCGCTGATACCGTACGCGATTCAGTGATGCTCAATTTATTGCAGTCATAGTTAGAGGGGGGGTTTGTTTTTATCAACATTTCGGTGCGACTAGCATTGGAAAATATTGATGATATGGACAGAGTGGATACACTGGATGATTCGGACAGCGAACGACTTCGCTTAAGATTTATCTTCAAATCTTCTGAAGGATTAACAGAATCTTCCAATTCATTATCGCTTTTCAGTGGACATTCCATGTTAGTATGACAATAAATGATAAATTCATCGAATGAATCATTTTCCCACGCGCGAGAATCAGTGCGTACCTGACCTACGCTTCGTGAATCTCGTACAGAACCCTCTATTGATAGTAATTCATCGTTAAAATCGCGCGCCGATGCTTGCCAAAGCGACTTATGACTTTTGAATAATAACAGTGCAGAATTTATGTTGCTACTACACTGTATCTGGTTATTACTATTTTTCGCACACTTCGACACAAAGTCATCGTACGCTCGTTCCTTGGTTTGGTGTTGTCTACTCAATTCTTGAGCTATTAATCGAGTTTCATACGTAGCAAGCTGACTTGATGTCCCAAAGAATACTTCTTGCGCTTGGACTCGTTTAGTCACTGATTTCGGTGACATGACTTTTAACTCCACGTTTTGCGACAAGACTGCAACGTCATACGCTGCTTCATTATCCGATCCATTACACTCATTTCTTTCACTTTGAGTCGTCGTTTGTCTAATTTTCCGCGACTTTTTCGCTGAATTTGTCGATCCGTCTGATTCAAGTATTGAATTTAAGCGATTTACCGCTGATCCATTAATGGAGTGGTTAGGTGCCTTGGCTCGGGGCTTTCGCGGTTTCGGTGTTTTTACTGTTCCGGATTTTCTACGTTTTGTCATGGAAGATTTTCTGGCTGGTTTTGTAATGCTGTTTACATTCTATAAATTTCCATCTGATTAGTTACTATTCAATACTTTAGGAATTTGAGTGATTGCTGTTGAAAGTCATTAAACAGGCCCAAATTACCTCGGATTGTTTTGATTTATCATCAGGGCAAGTGTCCTCATGAAGAGGTTTACTTGGTGTATTGGTATCAGCGTTATACATATAGCTACCCATGATAGCCTGAAAGTTGGACTTGGGTGAATTTTGAACCTCTTCATTGGTGGAAGTGCACTTTATTTGTTGAAGACATTCTTCTCTGGATGTATTAAGTGAAACTAAGGATTCATGTTTGAAAGATGATGTCATAGTTGGTATGATGGCGTTTAGCGTGGATGAGTTTTGATTGATTGGCAGTGGAATGTGCGAATCCTGCGTGCCGTTATGAAGTGCAATGTAATTGGATTTTGTATAACTAAACGAGTGAAGGATTGTTATTAGCGGCGTTAAAAGCAGGATCAATGAACATATCATGCCTGGATTTAGTGGAAGTCGAAGTTTTTTCATAGAGTAGGCCACACTGGGGCATTTTGAACACAGGACGAGAACTGTCATTAGAATGATCGTTCTTATCACATTTTGCAGGTTTAGAGGATGTTTTGGTGAAGGGAGATTTAGGTTCCGTTGCGGTATTATCATTACACGCACGAATACATGCACATGCTGCATCATTTGATTTATCATATTTGGATAAAACGGTTGAGTTTAGCGCATTGGTTTGGTCAACGTGCAATTGACATAAGGATGAAGTAGAAAGAGTATTATTAGTCGGAAAACTCTGCATTGTAACTTTAGCATGTTTATAGCATGGAGAACCCGAAGCATAGTCTGCTAGATTGTGGGCATGTATAAGTTTATCTGTACCATTCGAGTCAGGAAACAGCGCAACACGGTAATTGGTACTCATATTAACTAAACAACAAGCATATCTTGAACCACAAATAGTTCAAGTAATAAATTAATTAGTATTAGAAAAATTCATGCTCGTTTTGCCAAACAGCGCAATCTTCGCCAGAGCGAAGCGCGTATTATCGTGGATTTGCCCGAGAAAATCCAGATGTGGCACGTGACTTCGGAGGTTCAAATGCGGGCGAACGGCTAACCAAGTGGAGTAAGGGAATGAATGGGCAAGTAGAGAGATAGTTTAGTTGGATAGGAAGTGTTGATTACGGGAAGTAAGGCGGGGCGATTTAATGGGAAATATATTTGTTAGTATGATGTCTAGAATTCAGGTGTTTTGTGTAAGGTGAGAGGACGCATATTGAAGGGATTTAAGAGGGTAGCAGAATGTACGGACATTTGGAGATACGCAGCTTTGGTAAAGTAAAATATTACTTTTGAAATGAAGCAGCGTAAACTATGAATTTCCGTATGGTTTTGGCAATGCTAAACATAAAACTAAATCGCACAAAGCTTGCACTAAATAGAGTCATGTGTAGAGTGCATTGGGTAACCCGTATAATATGTTTGTGCTATTGTGTTAAAACAGTACTTGCTGTTGAAACAACAGAGACCAAATTCAGGGAAATGTATAGTTTAGCTTTCAAAGCAACAGAACGTTGCGAAAAAGCTGTGCATCTCGAATGTTCATGAGTACGATGGCAGCGGGAATACCTCACCCCAGCGAACGCATAAACAAGAAAGTCACAAATTGAAGATATTACAAATAAACTTTTTCGTTCAATCGTAATAAACTCCAGACTTTGAATTTATTCCCGCACAAATCGTCGTACTTTCAAAATATTTCGTCGAAATCTTCTCAACTCCAACCATTTATACACGCCAAAATACGTGCGATTATATAATACGAATGAAGAGGAAAGGGTTTGGGTGGAGCTGACGGTGATGTATGAGTATGAAAGATTGGAAGATACCCGGCTAATTCAAAGGCATGAATTTATTTCGATTTATAATGCCACCAAATCATATTCTGACCATAAGCTAAACACATCTCCAAAAGCTTCATATTCCCTTCTCAAACACCATCACCAACCTTACTTCCACTCAGCCACACCCACCGGCGGACACAGCACATCACGTGCACACACCGCCACACAAGCAGTGATTACATAAGTGGCTTAGTAAGGACGCCTTGAAGCGCGCGTTAAAGAAACCGAACGCACTCTGAAGCGATGTCACGACGATTTAACAAAATATCTTCTCTTTTCCACTTGGTTTATTTCTTGAACGTGGATTTTACATGGACGGGAAGTTAATATGGTTTGTCAGGAACGTTAATTGGATGTTTCGAAAATTTCCAAGGTTTACCTTATACATTGGACTATTCTCTGCATCATTCTACATACTGTCTCTTTATCTTAACTGAAACGTGTTAAACTTTTGGTTAGAGTCGACGTGATTAATCGTAAAGCGACTATATTTTCCCTTTTTTATTATATAGAACTGGAAATATTTAGTTAGTTAAAGTAGAGAATTTTAACATACGAACTGTTTCGGGTAGTATCTGAATCGCAATAGTTTTCAGCTCAAGTTATGGGTAAGAAAAAGCGCCATCACCCCGACATCGAAGAGATTCTCGGCAGACCGTGGTGCTACTACTGTGAGCGCGATTTTGATGATTTAAAAATTCTCATTTCTCACCAGAAGGCAAAGCATTTCAAGTGCGAGAGATGTGGACGGCGATTGAATACAGCGGGTGGTATGTTCTATTTTTTATTACCCTTCGCTCTGCCCTGATCTTATTTATTAACATGGACGCTTTTTTTCTTTTACCAGGCTTATCCGTTCATATGAGTCAAGTTCACAAGGAACAACTTACTGCAGTTGATAACGCCCTCCCCCACAGACAAGGTCTAGAAGTAGAGATATTTGGCATGGAGGGTATTCCTGAAGATGTTGTTCAAAATCATAACCAGAGAGTGCTACAACAATACTTTGAAGCCCAGGCTAAACGGCAGGTCACAACTGGAAATCCTGCGCCGGGTATGGGTAGTCATAATAACGTTAAAAAGCCGAAATTTGAAAGTCCAGAAGATATCAAGAAACGTTTAGCTGAACATAGAGCTAAGATTGCCGCAGGCGAGTGTGAAAGTACAACGCCTGAAGCTCCAATTTCCAATGTTACAGTTTCATCTGTACCTATGACTTCATATCCAGGCGTAAGTTAACATTAAACCACCTTATAAATACGAATTGTTTTCCATCTCTGAGCAAATTGCTAACTCATACAAATCTTAAAAACTTTTATTTGTACCAGCTTGTACCTGTTTCCACGTACCCCGCTACTCAATCGCTTGTTGCACCTCCCGGACCTATCAGACCAGACTTTACCCCATCATATTCACCACAAGGTTCAATTCATACTCCATATACTCCAGCTTATTCTGCTCCGGGTGTGTATGGGGTTCAGTCTCCAGTTGCACCTCCGACAATGTATGCAGGACAAACAACCTTTGTGGGTGGTTACCCGACACCCTTTTTACCATCAGCACAATTTGCAACCCATGGAACGAATTATCAAGGTGCAGGAACTGCGAATACAGGAGGAATGCATGGATATTCCGGTCCTTTCAGAAATTCAAACCAGCATGTACCATCAATGCTAATTCCTGGATCTAACCCGTCTACTAATTTACCTATAAGCTCATCGTCGTCGCTGTCATGCACACTCGTGGTTGGAAGTTCAGCTCCAATGTCTATTCCGTCTGTGATAAAGGCTACACCGCCAGGAGGTTCAGCTATATCGAATAATAATATCACGACAAATGGATTAATGACGAATGCTACGGCGATGAGCTCAGAATCAGATATGAATAAGTTGAACGGAGCTACTTCTTCAGCGAGCTTTGCTAATATATCTTCACAGCCCGCCACCGCCGTCGTCGCAATCACCGCCGCCGCGATGCCATCACCATCCTTTATTAACTCTGTTAGCATGGCAAATCTTCCTAATCTTTCCGATATTGCAGGTTTACCCGATACGGGATATCTTAGTTCTCGTTTGAATGATCAAGTTATATCTGCTGCTACTGAAGCTTCCGTTGACGAACTCATCGCCAGTGCCGAACGTGAAGCTGATGCTGCTGCTGCTGCCGCTGCCGCCGCTACGACCACATCACCAGAGTCTTTCGCTAACCCATCTAATGTTGATAACGTCGCAAATCAGACGTCGAAGAAAAGGAAAGAAAAAACTTTCCGGTTAGTTTATGCTGATAATGAGCTAAGTCCCGAAGAAAAAATGGCTTCACTTCCCCGTTACGCTTATACTTCCCAACTCTGCAACTCTGGTCTTGTTCTGGCCGTATAGTTCCTTCGACTCTTCTTTTTGGAACTTGCTGTTAATCGCATTCCTTGCAGAGGTCTGTTTCTCCTTTCTCTTGGGCGTTTTTCCTCGTTTTTCTTCTTCGTCCATACTCCTTAATTCAATGAACCAGACAGATCGCCTACCCTTCCCCGATGTCTAGTCTCCGCCTCCATTCGTCCTGAGCTATCCAGTCCTTTCTACAACTCAAAAAGGCAAAGCTGAGTACTTGACTATTTTTCTCTTTGCAGTTTGTTCGTTTTACTGTGTTTCTTTATGCCTTGGTTCGCCCGTTCTACTTTTTTTCTTCACCCATTTTATACATTTCAATGTGTTTTCTTCGTGGTAGGTTGTGTCGATTAACAATTCATTCTATTAAATCACATTTGAACCAACGCTACTCCTATCTCTTCGTACATCCTCTAATCATAGTTTCGGTGTTCTGTTATCGTATATGTACGCAAATCAATCAGACTTTGATCATTTATTTTTTTAATTCAACGTTTACAAGATAGAACAACAATTCAATTTTAAATCGGCAAGTCTGCCCAGTATTTGTGAGTCCAACCTACTTTGAACTCGATTCGGAGATGGCAATCCCTTCAATCTCCACCGGTACACCTTTTGGTAGTTGCTTAACGGCAACACAGCTACGGGCCGGCTTGTGTGGAAAGTAAGTAGCGTAAACGGTGTTCATGGCATCGAAATTAGCCATATCATCAAGGAAAACGGTGGTCTGAACGCTCATGCAGGTTGTGTTAGTTGTTGATCAGCGGGTTTACGAACGCAATCACCTACCTTGACAACATCTTTCAGATCACAGTTGGCATGACGGAGTATAGCGCGCATATTCTCACAGCATGCCGTTGTTAATTCACCAATGGTGCCAGTGACGAGCGTTCCAGTTTTATCGGCCGGAATTTGACCGGATACGTAAATATGTCGAAGGGTAGGAGACCCAGTAACGACAATTGCTTGCGACTCGATGTGCAAACAAGTCAGTAACGCGCGAGCGAGTAGAGAAGGTTTCTCAAATACTTACATACGGACCCGCGGCTAAAAAAAAGAGCATGATAGAGCGTATAGTTAGACACAAGGGGATAGAGGAGGTGTGCGCGCGCACACGCGTACGTGTATTTATCCAACAAAAAATCATATGGTATAAGTGAACTTACGCGGGCACGCTTCTCGCGATAGAATAGCGTGTTGGGAGGATGACATGCGTGTTGATTTAACGGTATGAAAACCTTGGACGTTAGAGCGGAAAAGTTCTAGATCAAGTCAAATTCAAGTTAGTCGCGACAGCGTTAACAAGAGAGAGTGCCGTGCCTATGCTTTTTGGCTTCTTTTGCCCCGGGTAATGTTTTTTTGAAGCTAGGCAAGCGTAAGAAAATTCAAGACCTACGTACGTGTAGTGTACAAGCGCGCGTAAAATAGCGTAGAACACGCAGGCTTTGCGAATAGATTCATTCACGGAATAGGCAAAGAGTTAAAAATTGAACACGACCAGGGAATTCTGTGCCAAGTGGAGCTGAACGACGCGCGCAAATTATTGTCATCCCGCACGGCCACGATACGCATGGAGGCGCAGCGTTGGAGTGGGAAAAGTCCCAAACGGGTACATGGGCAACAAGGCAAAATAAAGTGATTGTAGGCTATGGAAAAGTGTGTACGATTGCTAAAATATACATGTGTAAACGAAGTGTATCATGCTAAATAATACTATATCAACATATTGGGGATAATAGTTAAAAAGAAAGGGTTAAAGTAGCTAATTCACTTCTGAAGCAATGCAAAGACAGGCGCATCGGTTAATTGGGTTCGTCCGTGCAAAGCGCAAAGCTCGACAAGAAAAATGTATTCCATAACTATACCGCCTGACTTTCGAATCAATGATCCAGCAGCACTAGCTGATCCACCTAAAAAATAACGATTAATCCATCACACACTATTTCGAAGTATTTTCCAACGTGGAAAATCATGTCGCTCATACGATTCCAAACACGTACCGGTTGCCAACAAATCATCAATTACTACACACTTCCATCCACGGAGAATCGCATTGCGCTGCACTTGAAATACATCAGAACCGTATTCTTTATTATACGAAACTGTTTCGCATTCGCCGGGTAGCTTGCCAGGCTTTCGAACCGGCACAAATGCCGCGTTTAAAGCCAACGCTAAGCTTGGCCCAATGAGAAATCCTCGCGCTTCAAGAGCTACAACAGCGTCAATCTTGACTGTCGAACATCCACTACTTTTAATATAATCTAAACAATACTTTGCAAGTCCATTCACAAGTTGTGCGTGCAACTCAGTATCCCTAAAGATTGGCAGTATATCCTCGAATATAATTCCCGGCTGAGGAAAATCCACAAATTGCCTTAACGATTCACTCACTTTCTCGCGCAATTTTTCCAAATCCATCGGTTGCGGCATCTTTTCCCTTCCTCTCTTCGTAAACTGGAATATTTCCTTCTAAAGTCGACCTTACAATACGCACACACCATCCCATCAAACTATCCAACAGCTTCAGTTCAACTATGACTAAATCATTTATTTCCACTCATGCGACCAATCCCGGTTGTTCGCCCTGTATCCATGCAAGAACCAGATTTCATCGTACCTCATGATAAGGTGGTGGTTGCCTACTGGCTCACGAATATACTCCATCAAGTTCGTCACTATCTGAACAGTCCGCCTTGACAGACGTGTCCTCGTCTGATGAGCTCGTCCATCCCCGAAACTCTCGTGTATCAAACGCTTCTGTAAACATCCCTCCCCCGCCGCCTATCCTTTCATGACCAGCCAATGATCCCCTCCCGCTCCTAGTTCCATGGTCTTCCAGTTCATCAGATATGGGCTGTGGATTTACTTGCATCAATGGTACACCGCTATCGTCATGATCTTTTTCGTCCGTTGATATATCACTCATGTAATTAGCTTGAAGTTTATCCTCTAAAAGATCCCCGTTCCACGGCCTTAAACCAGTTACCCTTTCTCCACATCGCAGACATGCCCACTCATTTCCATCTTCATTCTCTAGTTTTCGAGCCAAACAAATATAACAGTACACACACCCGCACGGCATCGCGGTATACGGATTGGTAATGTCCCGTTGCATTGATCCAACAATACCTCCCATTCCAGCCGTGTCCAAATCCATCGATACAGTCGCATCATAATAATCCGAACTCCCTCCCATAAATGATGTCCCAGACGTTTGTTCAATGTAACAAATTCCACAAATTCGTTCCGGAAGAGCGTATAATCTACCCTTGCCTTTTTTCGTGTCACACTGGTTTTGTGAATCTGTCAATCGAGATGATAATCGTAAGCGTCGCGCTGCTCGCAGGATTAAACCCCAACTTCGTCGTAAACCTATTCGCCAACGATTTACACCAATCAACGGCAATACGAACAAAAGAAACTCTGTAAACGAATGCCAAACTAGCTGACGATTGAGAAATTCTACCGAAACCTGTCTTGAATATGTCGAAAATGTTGGTACTAATCGCACTCTTGCTACTCGATCCAGTATTGTCCGATACCGCCCATTAACCAAAAATGCTAAAAATGATACCGTCGAAATTACCGAATATATGGTTTCGATGACAATATTCCATCGTAGTAACTTTGTGTATACTTCAGAGTCAATTTCATCACTATCTGCTTCACGCTTTAGCAAGTATTCCTCCCATTTTTGCCATGCGTATGCTCCAAAAACGTTGAAAATTCCGTAAATTGTTTTTTGAAGCCGGGTTGGTGCAGCAAACACTCGTTGATGCGAGTCTCCCCATGAACCCGCTGCGTTCACGTATTGTAAACCTTGTAAATAAGCTCCATACGAAGTGTTTCGATCCCAAAAGCATACTTTAAATAGCAAAGCTCGCAATGCTACATCAATCTCCGCGGAAAAGTCCAGAGCAAAGTTTGGCTAGTTCATCCAAAATCAAATATATCCACCCCCCATGTACACACCAATCAAATAAGTTAGCAATTCATATACTAAATGCTACGCATGAAACCGCACAAGTATTAAACCATAGCGCGCCATCCTATAACCTGCAAAATTCCCCCAATGAGTGTACACACATGATAAACTTACCCTTAAATATTTCAGTCCATCCACAACATAATTTTTGAGCACACTTAGCAATTCTTCATCAAGCAATTCAGCGTCTAACTGACCGACCCGGAACGCTGGTTTAGTACCACGATTCCCCGTAAGCGTATCCCAAGCCGATCGACCAGCGCATGCTATGCTGTGTATTGGTAGCGATAGTCCGCCTAAAAGTGTACATGATCCTGATACAGGAGTATCTTGTGGCGAACTATTCCATCTATCCTGCGAAACATTATTCGATAATCCGTGAGAAACCTTTTCCAACTGTGCTTGGAATTGCTGAATTCGATTTAACCCTCTTTCCATCCTGTTAACCTGGCTTGCCGTAACCCCATTTTCCAGAAACATTGCCAACCCACGCCACGAATCTGTCCCAACCTATCCTCTTGTAAAGATTTTATAATTCACCCATCCATACCCTTTCTTTTCGCTCACAACATCTCAAAGTAAGTTCCTTCAAAATCCCGTTTCGCGATACGTTCAAACGTGATTCAAACAGTTCAATCTCTTGAACGCGCCATTTTGCCTTACTCGTTTAATCATTTTTCCACTCCCGACACCCTGTCACATGGCATCAGCTGACTAATCGTGTTTTTGGGGTCGTGATCTGCAGCAAGAAATCCATTTTGACACCAAATATTTCACTCTAAGAGATAATTTTATTACCAAGCCCATGATTTACTTATTGTAAAAGGGTGAAGTTGAGTAGTACGTGGAACATTTATCAAAGGGATACTTCTATTAACAATACAGTCAATTATACTTCAATTGTAATAGTAATTGATCATATAGGATATGGAATGTGTAATTGACCTAGCTAATAGATATGGACCAAGGGGATAATTGGAATATTATACTAAACGAATACGTCCACATACTAGTTTAACTTTACAAACCATTGAAGATATGATCTGGGAGAAATTTTACACTATAGATATATTTATAAATGCAATTTTTATCAGTAATAGTCAAGGGATCCCTATTAATGTTGCATTGTGAGTGGCAAGTCTAAAACTCCCAATAGTATTACAGCAGTATTCGAAATGAAAAGTCACAATATTAAATGGTCATGAACGAATCAGTAAGTTGACGTTAACGCTTGAAGTATGCTATTTCATGTAACTAAGCGATGTGCATAAATGCTCTTCTCCACGTCAAGTCCCGCGCGTTCGTATTACCTGGACTACGAAGTATTCAACGGTTGTTTAACAGTTAACTCGCGTATACGCATCGGCACCTGCACCCGCATACACATAACAAGCGACAACTTATTAGACAATCTCATGTTTCATGCAACTCGCGCTCATAAAACACGCGTTAACGTGATGCTACCTCTATCCGTCACGTATGCGTGTTAAAGTCCACCCCTCTCAATCCCGTTCGAAAAGGTGGTGTGCTAATGCATGCGCTACCAGAATTGTCAGTCTTCAATGCACTGCCGTTCGTGTGACGGTTTTCTACGCGTTACAAACGCTTCAAAGTGTTAATGAGTACCGGTAAACAGGTTGTGTAAGAATTACAAGCTATTATCACTTGCGATTTCGTAAACCTACGTTGCTAAAATCAAGTTAAATTAATCCATGAGTAGGTAGTTTTAAAACTGGTAAAAATCAATTTACCATTGACCCATTAAGCGCGTCAAAGATTATTTCGTGTTGCGTTTCATTAGGTTAAGCTTTAGGCTGATAGCCTAGCTAGACATATTAACAAACAATGTGAATATAGCTCTTCTCTTAAAGGATAAACTGAAGAAAAGAGTAACGCTAAAGATAAGGCAAATGTAACTTATCGATTTGATAAACTCTAGTAACAACAGTTAAGTGTCCAGCATTGTTTAACCTGAGCGAGACAATTTTTCAGTGACAATGTTTATCAGGTAGTTTGACGCAAGTACACTAGTAGAACTTTGCGTCTCTAGTTCTCGCGTGTACACTTTTTATTTTTTTATCGTCAATTATACATGTACAATATTCAATATACATATACAATATTCAACGGTGCATAAGTTGTGTACAACACACGTATAACTAGCACTTATACGCTGGGATAAGTACATCAGCTTAACGGAAGAGATAACACACATGCGAATCTGGTTAGGCGGGGTCAATAAACACTGGTGCAGCCTCAATGGTCCATGAAAACACGCACGGTTGAGCACAAGGACCAATTAGTCGTATAAACCAAATATCCAATTACTGTATTCTCATACATGACAAATTCATATTTTCAATTCATGTTTAGTTGACCAACTGTTGCGACAAAGTCGAACGAAACTTACAATGTCTGACACGACGTGCGCTTAAGGCTAACGAATCTGACTTGAAAATGACCGACCGCTAAAGCGTCAAGTTACCCATAAAAGTGTACGTACATGTATAATTTACATATACAAATCGAATACCATAATCAAAATTGAATGGCTTGAGGCGTATAACACAACGACTAATACCAGCAACAGCGATTAACGCAAACCACTAGAATTCAAATAGTACCAAAATAGATATCGGTAGTGCATACGGCGTACACACGAACCTCATATCATACCACGGGACTTTCATAAAGCTAGTTTGGTTCATCTCAGAATGATTGATTTACTGGATTAACGTACACACTTACATCTGTTAAACTATGTCCACCCAAATAAAGATGTATTTGCTTGATAAGTGCTACTGAAGTGAATGCAAGTGCCATAGTTATACTAGTTACAGCGAGCGAAGTTGGTATCTTTCACTTGTCTGAGGTTAAATGTAAAACTTGTTCGTATGTACGTAAACTTTTGCTCAAAGAGATAGGGAATTAACGAACCAAGATTCCAAGTACGCCAATCGTGAAATTCATGAGAAGACCTTTAACCTGCTAGTATCTGGATTGTCTGTGAGTCGTAGGATGGACAGTTGCCAGTTAATCTCACTACGCTGTCTCGACCAGTCAAACAAAGAATAAAGAATAAGCAAAGAAGGCTCTCACACATACACATTTTTCACAAACTTAACCGCCCACTGCCCAGCACCAATCCCTTGAACCATTTACTCTCTTAACATCTTCAACTACTTCAATCCCCCATTTCCCAGTCCCTTGCCCCAACAATTCCTCCCCGCTTCCTCCCGTTGCTCCTTCTCCACTTTCCCCTCCTGCCCACATACCTTTGCACTTTCCCGCTCCATATCTATTCGTCTCATCTTTTTTCCATTTTGGGCAATTGTTCATCCAGTAGCTTGCCCTTTAAGGTTCTTCGTCTCATCTTATGTTAAGGATACTGACGTCATTTAATCCTCAGCTTTTCCACTTTATTCCGATTATTTTGGATTAAAAAGGCTTTTTCGTAGTCTAAACATTCAAGAGTCGAGTTTAACTACATTATTCCTACATAATTTGTCAATAAATTCTATCATCTTCATCATTCAATCCCCTTGCTTTCCATCATCCACTTCAAATCATTACCGTGTTCTCCCTGACAATTTTCTTCACCTGCCATTAATTATAATCTTCAGATGTTGGCTCAATCAACTTACCTTTATATCTCCCGCTCAAACTGACAATCCTTCGCAATTGTCTATCTCTTCATTCCTATTGTCCCTCAATGCTCTCTCCTTTTATTGTCGTTCTTAAACTTCAACCTAATCCTTGCCAGATCATCTAAATTAAACTCTTTACTACACGCCTAAACATCACTCTCTCGCCGATACTAATAAGGCTTCCCTTGCCCTCATCGTTCGCAATCAAATCATCAAATCTCTATATTAAGAGCATTTTCGTACCTCCATTCTCCCGCACTTCTACCAGATCCCTCTATTTTTCTCGATGGTTTCTCAGCTCTTGAATTTCATCACTTGATCACCCATAGACTTCGTTCCCCTCATTTTGTCCACTCTCTTAACTGTCATAGTGTCACAAACTTGCCCCTTACCTCCTCAAACGTTTGTCTTTCTTGCATCCGCATCACTCCGCCTCAATTATTTTTACCTTGACTCAACATCCACTCTATTCTGTACCTGGAGAACTTTTTTACCCCTTATACGTTTCATACCGTCCTTCGTTCCCCGTCTTGTCCTTTCCTTCATCCGTCCGTCAAACTCAGTATAACCGCTGCACCGTTTCTCCTAAACAATCCAACGTTGCATCCCAATTGGAAACATCAGTATCCTCCTATGTCCTCATTTCCTCCATACATCTCGCCAAACTCATCATACTCACCCGTAACAACCAATCGCCCCCCAATCACTCATTTCAACTTCGCCCATACCTTTACTACATGTGCATTTCATAAAATTTGCACGTAGTCCAACATCTCAGCACCACGCTACCCAATTCATCATGACAAACTCTGTTTCCCTACCATCACTTGCTCTATCACAGTCAACATCACAGCTTCCCCACTCCCTATTCCCATCATTGCCCGGTTCCAAATCCTTCAACCACCGCAAGGCTAGCCTCGGGAACTTGAACGCTAAAAAATCTGACCATGTTCGAGATTGCCATCAATCATCTCAATTTCCTCCTAACCCGTACAACCTCCCTCCCACGACTCACACTTCTAATAAGAAACCCACTCATGCGGCCGCTTCGTTATCAAACAGGCAATACGTGAATCGCGAGTCGGAGAAATCTCTTAAGCGTGACCGCTTCGAAAACTTTCCAATCTTGCGCAAAATTTCAAGCTCAAAAGATACATTACGTGCCATATCTTCGTCTCCCTTACTTTCAAAAACTCCTACCACCAACAGGAAACAGACCCTAGCGAAATTGGCGGGCTTGGGAGACTCGGAAAAGCCTCATACCCGACCTGATCACAATTCTTTCATACCCAGCACCCCAGCTATAATACCCCAAACTCCATCGTTTCACGAAGCAAAATACTCGGATTCTTATACATCACGAATCATTTCATCCACTTCTACTCCCTTAATCCAGCATCATAGCTCACACAACCTTTCAAACGACATAGCTCAGAGACCCCACCGTTCCTTCAAACAAGCAAGTGCATCAAACTCAGCCCGAGACTTTTTAACTAAAATATACACCGGCGTTACAAACGCGAGTATTGGAGCCGCATCACCAAACCGATCGTCAACAACATTCTTACCGAGACGCGGAATCAGTAATGACGGCCTAGATCCAGATCTAAAATCATCATTAAGCCAATCCTCGCTAAACAGTTCTTTACGACTGACACATTCATCTGCCTCGCTACAAACTCAGTGTTCGCGCACTAGACTTCAATTCCCATGGCGCTTCGCTGATCACACACCGCCCACCACTAATTCAAATCCAAACACATCATCATCTTTATCGAGTCAAGGCTTATCACCACTTCGTGAGCATCAGGATGACGTACCCTATCAATCAACATGCTCTAACCAATTTCATATGAATATATCAAATAAACCACCTCTTCCAAATTCCAATGAAAAATCAACTCCTACACTAGAAGTATCGCAGTTTACATTACCAAATTCACTGGCATCGCCGACTTTATCTAAAGTAGCCACCGATGACTTAAAGCATTCAGTTCAATCTAACTCAAAGCAGACTAAATCCGATTCGGAGAACTCAGCTACCCAAGTGCACACTTCCAAAACACCGTGTCATGATATACCCGAACGACGGCAGTCCCAAAGATCTTTGCGGCACGTGAAATGTGACCATGATCATGATAATCCTCACCCATTGAATTTACCCACCACGACATCCCACTATTCCATTCGAATTCCTAACAAATTAATACTGGCATCGTCCACAGAATACACAGAAAACCACTTTCCAAGTTCCACATTACCATCGTCATTTTCTTCCATTCCTAGGTTCCTTGATGCATCCGATAACACCACAAAGACTACCGACCAAGAAGCCATCACAAACAGTAAAACGTCAAAATCAATAAAATTTAGCCAGTTAAACGGTAACAATTCAATTTCAGAAGGTCTATCCCCACACATATCAACATCGAACCCTGAACATATTGCTGTGCCACTGGAGCCCGTGAAACTTTCCCGTTACCAACCAAAAAATTACTTGACAAATGGTATTGCAGCACGTAGGGCTTTACGGCGTTTACAGAAATTGGAAAATATGAACAATGCTGCCGACCCAACAGATAACGTTCAGCAACAAGAAGTTCGCTCATCAAGCCTCAAATTCCGAAATGATGACCCACAGTTACCGGGTATTAATGAAGTATCAAAATCACGAATGAGTCCAGAAAACACAACGTTTCACGACAATATCAAATCGGATAGCCCAAATTCGAGATCCGTTGCAGCTTGCCCAACTCCTGTGGCATCAAAAATTAACTCTAATGCGTTACGTTTAGATCAGGCTAGACATGAAAGAAAACGAAGTTTGTTTTACCGCACGGTGGCTGTTTTAGCCCCGTCATCAAATGCTATTGACTCTAATAATGTGGACGTTAACAATCAATTTCAAGAGTCGACAAGGTTAACATCCGTAGATAAGTTTGCCGCCCGGTTTAAACAATCAAAATCAGTCAGCAATATTAGCGCTAAAGATGGTTCGATGGCTGATATGAGGCTTGGAGATACAGCTTCTAGCAACTCTTTTATAAATAACTCCCATAAAAGAATTGCCACCATGAGTAACTTGGAAGAAGTACATTTTGCCCACGAAAAGGATTGGCACACGGATAAAACGTCATCCAAATCACCAATACGTAGGGAGGCATCTGAAGACCGCGCGACAGACTTTATGAGACTCAACATGAGAGGCTCCATAAATGGTTGTCAAGAGTACGGATTTAGAAAATTTTCAAGTTGCTGCAATCTCAACACTTCAAGTCGCATTCAAAGTTGTACTGGCATTGTAACGGGACCACCAGTCACAACGAACTCTAGTGAATCGACGCTATTTGAGGTTGACAACGACGATAGGGATACACCTGTGCGGCCTGTTGACTGTGAAACCCCACTGAAAAACGTAGCTACAACAGCCAGTCCAATCCCAACTACCAGAAAGCGTGAAGACCAGAATAGTGCATTCGGAGTTAAATCCAGATCATCAGATACATTTCTTGGGCAAAAGCGATTCTCAGGTAATGTAAAATCATTTAAAGAATCTCCACCACTTGAAAAGATAGTAAAAAACTCAACAACTTGTGTGAACGCAGCGGATAAAAAGGAGTTAAAGATATCTGAACAAAATAGAATGAAGCCAGGGCAAGAAGATGACGGTAAGCGCGGTTCCTCTCAACTTCACGAATCTAAACAACCTACACACAGAAAACCACATGAAAGCAGTGAAGTAGATGGTTGTTTAAATCAGGTAGATAACAAATGGACCCACGGGAACAGACCGATTGACAAACATGAAAAGCAAAATCAAGAAGCACTTAAGGGGAAAAATATGGGATGGCCACACGATATACTGAAAGGAACAGTTCATACGGGCAAGGATGTGAAAAACTATTGGGTACAGAACGAATTATGGGAAGGGTACAATGATTTAGTGGATGAGATATTGAGTATATGTGCGTTTACGGGACCGTACGCCATGATCAATGATAAAGAAACTATAGATAAATGCCCCAAGTATGTGCCGGAATACGAAGAAACAAGAAAACTGTATTACCAATATTACCGGATCAACTTAATGAGCGAAACAAGGCTTGGACAAGAAAATGATGGGGTAAAGAGAGTAGTACAAACTGAAATCCCGAGCTGTAAGAGCAGCGGTGACGGGACACAGACAATCCGAAATACCGAGGGAAAAAATTGCAAAGCTGGCTCGGCACTAGGTAAGGAGAGTGAAGTAAAAGTGCAGGACGACTTATACATGAATGGTAGAGAATCCCCGGTAACCGGAATGATGGAGATTAACTTTAAAATGAGAGAAGGGAAAAGGAGGAGACATCGAAGCAAGAAAAGTGCACAATTCAATGAAGGATATGATTATAGCGAAGAACATAAATGAAGATGAAAGGAACGATTAACTGTCTGGTCAATCGATTATCTGACCGTTAGACTGATTGATTGTGTGAATGAAAAAATTAGGTTATGGATAACATACATGAGGGAAGTAAAAGGATTAAGCGGGTATCTTATATACGAGGGAATTTTTAAGGAATACAGTTTGGTTGAGCAATGCTGAGTAAGAAGATTGAGATGGTCATTTGTGGCGGATTTTGATGCGGCACTTGCGCAGGAGAATTTCCTAATTAGGAAGCTTAGTAGTATAGTTTATGGTATAATATTGAAAAAAAGCCGGTTGAGGTTAAATTCGGTAACTAAGGAATTATAGTGTCTCGGAATTGGACCATTATTAATTAAACTATCTCCATGGAAAGTGGAGGAGTGTTACATTGGGAAAGAGCTGTTCACGGATAATCGCGAATAGCATTAAGAAACCAGCTTGATATCGATAAAATTAGAGGATTTTAACTAAAACAGATGGAGTTATGTATATTGTTAGAAGTTAATTGATATCAAGGTACATAGTAGGGAAAGTCTGGATGGAAAGAGCAATAGATAATGGGGAATATGAGGGTTTGGGGTATGGAGGGGTGATATATGGATACATCATATATTTTTAACAGTTATTGTAAATAAGTTAGATTAAGTTTGGTAGACTTAAAAGTATATGTTTAAGTATGTTAAGAGTGATCTTGTATTGTGGATCATGCATAGAGTTTAAGCTTGTACATTTGTGTACGCTAGTGTACAAACTTGTGTAGATGTTCTTGTATTTCCCATCTACAAGTTTGCCTTCACTTGCGTATACGTTCTTGTATAACCTAGATTAAATTGGATTGCTTATAAAAAGCTTGTAACTTTGTACAATTTCCCCTCTTTTTTGCTTCACATGCATATTTCTTTTTTCTTAGATACTTCCTTCATTTAATATTCACAGTGCAGACACTTCTCCTCAACAATTAATTTCCCCTCACCAACATTTATTATCCCATTCTCAACCACCTTCACCCCCAGCACTAATCTTAGCATCAATCTCAACGTTTTTTTATCTCGCACTTTCCCCAAGCTCAATAAAACATTCCACATTTCCCTTACCCTTCCTTACGCCTCTCAACATCAAATTACATTTTGAAGCGCTCTTTCCATCTTTTGACATGACAATGTCATCGAATATTCCGATCGACTCATTACCGCAAGATATTAACGGGGAGTCGTTATGTAAAGGGAACGCCACAGCCAGATTTTGGAAAAATACTTTAACATCAATGCTTCGGGGAACTTCACTTAATCCTCCACAGGCATTCAGTACTATAGATAATTTATCACATCGTTCTTCAACTTCATCACGGGCTGATTCGTTTTTAACGGCTCAGGATGATACTGATTTTCCTAAAATACAGTATCGGCCGTTCAGTCGCTGCGTCACACCTTCACATTCATTTAAATCACGACGTACAAGTTTATTAACATGTTCTTCATGCGCCTCGTTTCCTTCGATGGCTGTTAACAGTTCGCAAATGAATCCGATTGCTGTTTCTATCGGATCAGGCGGAACTAGCACTGACAACTCATCATTTGACCGAGTCACGTCACCGAGCACTTTGCATGATTCACCGCTGAATGCCGCTGTTTCGTGCAATCGTACGTCCAAATCAATTATTCAAAAGTCTGACGCTACAGTGACCGAAGGAGCTCGGGATTTTGATGTTGGCGCTAAACCGGGAAGGCCCGCTCTCCGGCATATGTCGAAGAAAGTATCGTTGCGGGATAAAGTTATTCCAAGTTATGTTACACAAGGCTATACTCAGTCAGATCGTCCATGTATATGTCAGCAACGAGATATCGGCAAAGTTACTATACCGTACAAATCTGACGGGGGTCATTCGGTACCTAGTGATACACTTAATTTGGGGAATCATAATTCTACAGCCACGATGAAGGCGAGGTCGGGGATTTGTCCCACGATTGGAGTTGGTACGTGTAAATGGGAGAATCCAAGTTTAATTTTGTCAGGGAATGTATTACCCACACGAACCACTTCCAACATTAATTATACGCAATGTTCGGTGGAGCACCCAACACTTGCTGAGGACACCTCGCTCACGAAGCATTGTTCAGAGGTGAACCATGGCTCGGACTTGCATTTCAATAAGATTAAAACAAACATACAAGGAATTAGATCCATATTAACTCCATCGGAGGCTTCGTATATTGTTGCTATGTCTTCCACGGCGTATAATAAAATGGAGTTTCCGCGAACGGATCAGAAAAATTCAAAAATTTCTAATATGAGTGTTGATTGTTCACATTCTTTTTCATCAGCGACAGTTGAATCGGGAAATGATTCGTCGGGGGATAGCGTTGATATTGGTAAAGGTGAAGCTGAAAGGACGATGATGACAGCAGCTAGCGTGGATCAAAATTTTCAGACAACTATTTCCAGTACAGTTAACACATGTGCTAATAAAGGTCTAAAATCGCGAGAGACAAGTGTGAACAAAGGACCGAGATTATTTCCAAAGGAGACGCTGGGGGATAAGCCTATATCACAAGGCGGCAGTGTGCTGTGTGCCAACGTTAAGGGGACGACAAAGTTACCGATAGCGAAGACGCTGGCCCTGAATTCGAAAGCCGGTTCTACGGTACATTATCCTGCGATTAAATATTCAAAAATGGCAAACCAGGCAACTGTGAACCAGGCTTCCTTGCAATACGGAGGGTGTGACTCCCCAGATACGTCAAAGATAATCGGACTCCAACAAGCTAAGGCGATTAGCATACTTCCACTTAAGAGTCGATCATTGTTGCTAGTGCAGCAGGCCGGACGACCATGCAGTGGAAAAAATGTGAGTGGTGAGGGTACGGAAATGAAGTCATCATCGGTTCTGTCAAATAGAGTGGTTGGTTGCTCGAGGGCACAGAGTAAAGATTCGGCTCGACGAACAACAATTATGTGTACACAAGACGATAAAATTTTACCGACTAGGTCGGCTAGCGCGTATAATGAGTTGGGGCAGGATAAGAGAGCACAGGAGAATACTATGGAAGGATTAAAAGCTAGTGGCATGGGGGATGGAATGGCAAAAGTTGCATTTTACGGGAATGTTGAAGCGAGTAAGACCACGGTATCATTACCACTTAGCAGGGGAAGACTGAGGGAAAAGGAAAGTAGCTTGCGGGTGACATCGAGAGGAGGAATTGGTACAGCAAGTTCAATTGTGAATTGTACGGGGGATACGGGAAAAGTTCAAAATAGGGGTTCAAGGGTATATGAAAAAGAGCTTCCAGCGATACCCAAGCGACGATCAGGCATAATTGAGAGAGCGCGCCGGTACTCGGATACATTTATTAACCCAATATTTCAGATGAATGGATTGTCTAACCGACGAAATGCATCGCGAAATAGAGCAACGGGGGGGGAGAGGGAGACGGGAGTAACAGGCGGACCACCTAATACGTTCAGGGAGCGTTACGGACGATTTAAGCGCAATGCAGTTAATTCGGGGACTATATCACCCTTTAAAAGGTCGACTAATGCTTCACGGTCGAGTATAGCAAGCGACACGAAAGGTTCATTGGGGGAAACACCGAATTATACACCATCGACACGACCGGTAGAATCACGGGCATCGAATCGAAGGAGTTTTAGTCGATTATCTTACTCGAGTACACTGAGCAATGCGAGTCAACCGTTTCATCATATCAGTAAAGCCTTTGGCAAGATTAGCGGTCTTAAATCGACGGCGTGAATTTACAGGATATTATTGATGGAACCAAAAACAAAAATGAAGTCTTTCACTTAAGGTTTTGCGGACAGACTGAACGATATGTTCACGAGAACGAGCGTACATGTACGTTTACCATATTCTCTGGATCCTGAACGCTTGAAATGGGGGATTGGTTTTGCCTGGGTTTTTTAAGGTACCATTTTGCACGGTTATTTACAGTTTGGCGTCTCGGGCATGGGGATTTGTGTAAGTGAAACGGCGGATTGTTTTGGAAGACGGAAAGTTTTGTTGATATTTAACGACAAGGTTAACGATGTTGGAGTAAGAGGGAAGGATAAAGTAGGGGAGGCGGACAGGGAAGAGATTTACGTCAAGGGATAATAATTTATCGAGAATGGTGTAAGTAAGGGTGGGTTCTACGGTTTAGTATCTACGTTAGTTAATGCATGCTTGCATGGAAAATTGTGTTTGGAGTATAATGTTCCCTTGATAAGTTGGGAATGGTTCTGGCGATGGACGGACGATTTTATGAGTCTAGGTTTGGTAAAAGTTAATAAGACAAGTTTGAGAATTAAAGCCCTAGTTAAACGGGTTGTAAGGGCTAGAGTATATTAACAAGGATTTGAATAAAATGGATTATACGAGGAATAGTTTTGGAAAGGTCATTGGATAGATTTGGGGATGATGTACATATACACAGATGGGCGGAGATGGAAAAAGAAGTTTAACGGGGTGTGTTTGGGTTTTAAGATTCACGTTATTGTGAAGGCAAAGTTAACGGAATATTTAATGATG
Organism: Herpomyces periplanetae; assembly: GCA_009733715.1. NCBI lineage: Eukaryota > Fungi > Ascomycota > Laboulbeniomycetes > Herpomycetales > Herpomycetaceae > Herpomyces > Herpomyces periplanetae. The sequence continues at coordinate 77,654 of WMKJ01000011.1, read as the reverse complement.
GTGTAAAGTATCGGGTAGATACGAAGTAGTTGGTAAATAAATTGATGGATTGAAGTGGGGGACGTTTACGAATAAACAAGCCAGCAAACGAATAAATGATTGTCGGGAAAAATTTGTATGGGATATGTTATACGTAAAAGATTCATGGATTGAATTTGGGGATTTATAGTCTTGAATGAAAGAGCGTAAGGGAAGAAATTAGCTCAAGAATTAAATGAAAGATAAATTCAAGGGCTCGCCTTGACGGGTATATCGTGAAGGAAGTTAGTAGAAAGGTAGTGGAGCATTGAAAATAATGCATAGAAAAAAGATTTCAGTGGTACACAATGATAATTAAGTATGGAGCGGAGTGATACGAGCTTTGAAGAGATCCCGAATCTGGAGAGGAGAGGACAGAGGTTGCTTTATTGATGTGAGATTAATAGAAAATTTGGATAATTAAGATTCCTGTATATGCCACGATATTGTAACATGATGGATGGCATGATAAATGAGTGTATTGGAATGGAATTGGAGATGGGAGGTAATTTGCAAGAAGATTAATTACAATGGGAAATGTGGGAAACTCTGTTGATTTCACGGGAATCTTTTGATATAATTCTGACATTGGCACTGTTAAGTTCGAGGGTAATATGGGACCAAGATTGAGGATTAATGGGACGAGTTGCTTCTTGAACAATAAATGTTTCATAACCCAATCGGGATGCATCGATTGCAGTATACTTGACACAGTATTCTAAGGCTAAACCAGCGACAAATATATGAGTTATTTTGTACTGTTGAAGTAGATTATTCAAGTGAGTTATAACATTGGTATCGACGGGTCTAGGATTCCAGAAGTTTGCACCGAAAGCTGAAAGCATTTCATAATGAGGAGACTGACCCTTGTAAACAACATGATGAATTTTATCGGTATTCATTTCCTTTACAAATGCAAATCCCGGCGTATTTTGAACACAGTGTACAGGCCAGAGTTGAACAGTCTGTGATTCAGAAGAGTTTGAAGGGTTATACGTAATGACTGTGTTGGACGGGGTTAAGGAGACAGGGCTGTCAGTTTTACGATGGCTAATGGCAAAGGAAACATGATTCGGAGGATGACAATCGGCAGAAGCAATTTTCAAGGTAAAGGGTAAACCTAACAAATAATTTACAGTATCGGTAATGGAACGAGCTTCGGGAACGGGTAAAGCACCTGTCTAAATGTAAGGGTTGAAATATTAGAATGTATAGAAAATGGACAAGGAAGGGAAATGAAATGGTAGATAAATTTACCGGTGGACAAAAATCTTCTTGAAAGTCTACGATGATTAAAGCAGGAGTAAAGGTTGAATGACCCAAATGACTGAGCATGATGGAAGGCCAAACTTTAAGGGAAAATCTCCTGACGAAATCAATCTTGCCAGAAAAAAGGATGAAAAGGGTGAAAGAGTAAGTTGAATTAAAGTGTAAACAATTTAGTACGGAAATGACGGGATAAATCATCAAGTGAACATGTTGTATAATGAAACGGTTACTTGGTAACTCGACAACGGAAACAGAGCAGTAATAGAAAGGGGGAGGAGAATGATAAAAAGAATCAATTAATACATTTTAATAGTAAAAGGAAAAGAGACAAAATTGAGTATACAGAGCAAAAGGATGGTTGAAAAGTAGAAAACTTTGTAGGGATTAAAGTAAACTGGGTAATAGAGTAGATGAAATATCAAAATATATGTTAGAGGAGAAAAGCATTATTGGGAAATTAAGGGACACTATTTGAAAAAGTTTACATTGACCTTTTAAGAAAAAAGATTTATCAAATATAAAAAGCCAAAAAATTCATCAACTTTTGTCCAAAATTTGCCAAAATACGGTTACACGTGATTAGGGAGATGGGACGATGAAGCACGTGATGCGGGGGAGAGGGAAGGAGTGCTGTTTTAGGAAGGCGAAAGCGCGTTGAGATGAGATGGGCAGCTGGGAGGGAAGGCTCGGGTGTGATGGGACGGGACGAACGACCTAATGAGGAAAGTGGGTGGTATTTTGGAGTTGGAGGGTGAAGTAGCATTTTTAAGGCAAAGTCAGCGAATGCGGACACCAGCACGGCGGCGGGAGCGGGAGCGGGAGCGATGGCATGGAGCATGGGACATGAAGCAGAATTTTAATCCAGTACTCATGTAGTATAGTAGTAGATCTAGGTTGTTTGTTAACGGTTCAATGGTCTAAGTGAATAAATAGTTAATGACATTTTATTAACTATCTGCTTCGAACAAAGTTCATCGGGTGGACATACGTAGCATCAAAGTTGTCTTATACTCTAAAAATAAATAATGACAGTCAATGATATGTATATTGGAATAGTTTAATAATTTCAATACACAAAGCTGAACGTTATAGACTTGGGGGGTTTAAGGAAGTGAATCAAGGGTCAGCCAAAGATAAAAGTTCAAGTCAAAGCTAAGCTACTATAATACTCTATTATGATCCCAAGAAATAAAAGGTTTAGGGCGCAAAGGTAGAAACACGAATTGGACATGTGTACTATTCAAGTTAACGGGATAGCAATACAGTTTAGGCGGCGGGTATACATAAATTTAATAGATTAAGCTTAGGCTAAACAAACGTATTAGACCGAATGAGTATTGGTGTAAATAAAGTGCACGGTCATGGCAATTTAAAAGGGTTAACAAGCTGAGTGAAGAAGCAGAATGCGAGAGGATGAGGTGAGATGTCAAGAGTAATTGGCCTATATAGCGCACATCAACATGAATATACCCTACAGTGCATTACGTTGACCTGCAAGCAGACATTGGGCGTACGCCCAATAAAGAGAAGAGGGAGAAGCATGACATCCCGGCCTTATGAGTATATTACATGTAGCATTAAAGGTAAGGCAAGGCAAGGTAAAGTGATGGCGGGTAAAGATGAAAGAGGAATTGGACTTAACTAGGTGAGCAAGAGAAAACAAGGAATTCGGTAAATCATGGCGACAGACAAGGTAAACGGTACAATAAGTTAGAGGTAGGATGGATGTAAGATGAGAAATACATTTCAAGTGCAGTAAAGCAGTGTAGATAGGTGTATAGTATATGTAGTTATGGAGAGGGAGCGAGAGGGTGGTTATGGACTGGAAGGCGGAACTTCACGGATTATGAATACAAGAGTGTTTAACAGTAAAGAGGTATTATACGTCAGGATATAATATAGTATTGAATTATTGGTATGCTTGATGCGAGTGGAGGATGTTAGACAAGATAATCCATGACGAATGACGTTTATGATGAGAAATGATTTGCTAGATTGACTAATGAAATAATAGGCTGAACTGAATGAAAAGAAATTTGCTTGATCATATGAAAATGGATAATTCTTACGATAAAGCTACAGGTAAAGATGAAAAGGTTGAGCTGAGATTAAGAAATGGGCCAGCCCACGGGATAGTAGGGTATCAAGGGAAGGGAATGATTTTTATGTATGAATGATGATAAAGTTGTATAAATTAATCAATACAGCATACACGGGGAGATACTTAAGAGAAGGAAATTCAAAGGGAACGGTGAAGGTTAGAGACAAGATGGACGGATGGGAGATATTTTGGATGATTTAACAAGTTTAGTAGCGTTAAGGTTAATAGATAAGATGGATACTCAAGAAAAGTTTTGGATGGACGGAGATAATGTCACTAAGGATTAAGGGGGGAGAAAGATGAAATGAGCTAATGCATGAGGGTTTGACTAGTTTAACGGTGAATATGAGTACTGAAGCAAGATATTTAATGGAAATATGAAGCGTTAACGCCGTTTCTGTGCCAAATAACTGATGGATTTAAGATGATTATCATGGACGGATGCGTAAACGTGTAAGAATGGAACTTGGAAGATTATGACAGACCGTCATTGAGTCATAGATCAGGCGACAAGTTTTTCAAAGTGTTACCCTCTCTCATTGGCATAGAGTATGATATGGTGTGGTATATTTGATGAAATGATAAGACCTAAAGGCTAATATGTATTACCAAGGCTATTAAAGTGGCAATGAAACGTAGTGATAGCGGAGAGTCGCTGGCACGACGAAGAAGGGGACAGGTTGATGATGTGTGTAGGTATGATATTCTAAAGCAAATTTACAAGTAGTATGCCTGTAAATGGAATTTTATACGAGTTGGTAGAAGAGATGAGAGGGTTGTTCAAGTTAGAGTGATGATGATAATGGAACTAGATGAAAGTGTTTTCCTTTGTAATGAAGAGAAACTTTTGACAAAATTTCCTAATTAGGAAAAGATTTTATGCACATAATTGTTAAAGATGGATAGGATAAGGAAATTTAGAGATTAATTTTTGTTCATTCAAACGAACAGTTAAGGTGACTTGGCCAGTTTTAAGTGGACAAGGTCTTGCTTGAAGGATTTTAACGAGTAAACCAAGGGCGAATTTGCCCAAAAAAGAACGTAGAATAAACCATGTTTAATGAACGGTGTAGTAGAGTGTACTTTTAACGTAGTAGAAGGGATCAATCGACATTCAAAGTCCCATAAGAATGTTCCATTTGGAATGGATGAGCTTGTGTAGACATGATCTATTTAACTCGGCTTGATCCGGTTCCAATGATGATTAGCCAGTTTAAATACGGATTAAGAAGAAATAGATGAACACAGCACAGCGTAGAAAACGGTTGAATTGTACAAGTGTAAACTCTGTATAGTTGAGCATGTGCTGATGAGGCTTATTGCAAGGCACTTTAACGAGGATTTTAGCTAATTGAGCATGATCTACCAGGGAGAACACGATTAGATGAACTTGTACTGTCAGTTCAAGGGCAAACGAGGGGATTTTTGCATTCAACGAGAAACAAACCTTTGTCCCTTGAATGGAGTGTAGCTGTGGATGTAAAATGCAAGCTTGACCTGGTAGAGAGTAGGTTCTCGGGTGAGTTAAATGGGGATTTGAAGAGGTGGAATGCGGGAAACGGGACAAATAAGTGCCTGGTTGATAGACTGAGTTTTCGATAAAAGTGATTTGCCGGCTTGATCGTCAATCCCTAAAATAACAAGTATATTACCACCAAGTGGGATATTTCAATCTGTGGAATTATCATCTGGAGATTAACCATTTTACATCACACCAAATGGAATCTCTCGACTTGCCTTTTCATAACATGATTATCCCGTCCACAACCATGATTGATTGCCCTGATCGGGTCAAGCTGAACCGCATTAATTCCAATTAACCTAACATTAAATTACTCTCTGAATTGATTCATTTGCATCTTCACCCATTGCTCAGAATCGCCGGTTTAGCCATGATCCGATTGCTTTTACATTTACCTCCAGATGTTCTAAATGACCTTGAATGGATGATTCTATTCCTAGATTTTCCTTTTGATTAAATTTGCCCTCTTCTTCCCCTTCTCGCTTCATCCCTTGTAAATGACGCTAAAGTATAGGTAGGGAATAATATTCGTTTGCGATAAGCCTGTCAACTTGATTCATCGAATGATCTTATCCCCCGTCAAACATCCATCTGACCGGTTTAATGTTAAAGTGGGGTGTTTTTTCCTTAATACTTATAACTTTCAAAATTGATCCATCTGTTTCCCCCATGAACCATCTCTCAATTATATCTATCACGCTAAACTTTGACGGTTGATGGGATCATCACCATAACTAAACTCCCTGACTCACACAGTTCATTAGCCTACAACCTCGTTGGCACTTGATAAATGTGGATATGTTAATCGGGATCATCATCACCGTGAGCCCTAAACTTTATGTATAACGTATTCGTTTCCTGATATCCCTTTATTGTATCGTGTAAATTATACCTGTAAACCTTTAATTCCCCATAAATCCGGGGTTGTTTCTCCCCAATCGATTCTCTCGACATTTGCACCTTTGACTGTCACAATTATTGCTTTAATCCTTGCTTATCATTGTTTTCCTCTGCCCGACTCCTTTAAACATGTTTGTAAAGTAGATCTACAGAATGCAAAAAGCCTTTGTTGTTTACCGTTCCCATCAACCTCATCACCATCTTCTCGTCTAAATCCTTTTAATGCCTAATCCGTTCAGGGATTATTATTTATTATAACTTCTCCATCACTTACGTGACTCTTACCCCAATCCGTTCATTCTTCCAAACACTAAAGGTCCTCTGGCTTTTCCATTATCACCATATCCCAAAATCGTCGCGCTGTGGCAAACGTTTAACAAATGATAAAGTTTACTCGAAATCACTATTTCTCCATTCTTTACACTTCATTTATCCATCCAAGTATCTCGTAAACTCCGACAAGTCAACCTTTGCCGCTTGCTAGTCAATAAATTAATCCATTCGTTTGGTATCTTCATTTAGCCTGTTTTCATCTTCGTTCATCCCATTCATTTCTCCCTCATGTTAAAACCCTTTCTTATCCTTCCCCAGTAGCCCTCCCATCTACACATTCTCCAAATTAATCATTAAATCTTATCCCATTACTTTCGTAAAACTTCTCTCCAATACACCAGCCTAACAATTCATTCTACCTTCTCCCCTTCACCTTTACATCACCATCATCAAGTCAGTAAATCGTCCTAGTTTACACTTTTCCATATCCATGTCCACACATCGTATGAACTTCTTCGTCCCCGTTCAATCCATCTCTCTCCAAATCACTTTTCTGTATTAATTATTCTTATGTCTCATTCTACCAAATCTCCATCATCTCCTTAACCATTTTTTCCACCCATTCTTGATATTCCCTTTTCATCTACAACCACCATCACCAACCCTTCTTTAACGCCCCCGTTACCACAATTCCACTAACCCTTACCCATCCCATCCTATCCCACTCCACCCCATTCCACTCCACCCCTACTGCTCATCTACATGAAACGTATTAACCAGTCTACCCTTCTCCCCACTTGGTCTATACCTCACCCGGTGTGGTGTCTTGTGATGCTAAACTTGCTCAACTTTTCTCGACTAACATTTTTACCAACTTACCCAAGTCTAGCTCTCTCTTTTCCCGTTCCATCGTTCTTCACGTCTTGACAACGTCTTTTTTTCACTTTTCTTCCATTACTAATTCCTTGTTTCGAATTGACTGTTAACCTGTCCCTCTTTTCGCCTTGTTAATGTTTCGGACATTTCACTTGGACATCTACTTTCTCCCTCCCTCGCTCGCTCATCTGTAACTGTTACTGTAACCTTATCCCAGCAGGTCTTCCATGTCAACTCACAATTATAATTATATCTTTCCCTCCTCCATCCGCATTGGCCTACTCTTTTCTACATGTAGCTTTACTACTTCCTTATACACACTTTTCATTCTATTTTATTTTATCCTTTCTACAAAACTATCATGCCTATCAATCTTCTCTTTTATACACTTTAACTAAACCCTTCTTTTTAACACTTCCTCACCTATACACTCTTTTCCCTCCTTACCAATATCCAATGATTTGTTACCTTAACACTCTATAGCTTCTTCAACTCCCCCTCAACCCAATCCATCATCTTTCTTCATTCTTGCTTACATTTTCCTTATCAACTAGCTCTTCAAAGCTTCCGAGGATCTCCATCTACAAACTCTTTTACCCTAACTTCATCATTCACTATCACACATCTTCCCCTCTAATCTTCTCCATCCTCCTTATCTCCTACTTTTAATAACTTTGCCTCTTTCAAATCGTACAATTCATCATACTACTTCTCCTCCAATTTCCCATATATCCCATCCATCCATATACCATCTTCCACTCATCCTTCATTTATATCATTTCGTAACTAATAATGCTCTATGACTGGTTTACCCGTTCCTTACACCTTTCATCCTAACTTTTCTTCTTCCTCCTCCTTCTCTTCATCATTGATATGTGACCGCTGTCAACTAAACCTCTTCTAAACCTTATAATCATCATTCAACCTTTCTATCCCGTGAAATTGATCTTTCCCTCAAAGGGCTTCTCTCATTAACCTGCTCATTTGCCTTTTCTCTGCCCTTTCCCTTCACCAATCCTTATTCGCCCTATCTACTTCCCTTCACCTCTCTATTCTCTTCTTCTCCCTTTCCCATACCCTTCTCTTTCTTCTTTTTATACGCCAACATCTCAATTCTTTCGTATGAAACGTCATCAATTCTCCATATTCTTCACTTCATTATGGAACCTCCCGCTTTATCCACCATAGTTCCAATTGTTTCCAATCTTGACACTCTCTGCACTCCACCTCGTCATTCTACTAAACGTTCTTTATCAATAAAACATCCCTCTCCAGATTGTGTCAAACTCGCCAAAAGATCTTCCGATGAATACAACGTTTCCGCTCGAAAACGACTCTCGAACTCTACCCGAACCGGACAAGCCTGTGATCGGTGCAAGGTAAGATTCCCTTCTTCTGTTCCCCTTCCTCCCTCCCTCTCCCCATAATTCTTTCTCTTCGTCCACTCTCTATTACCCGCTCCTCTTATTAGTCTACTACATCCTTTTACTTCCACTCTAAACTTTTATCCCTCCCCTCTACATTTTACCAAACTTTGTTTTCAATCTAACCATGTAACACCCCCGCTTTAACCTATGCTACCCGACAACGTTAAACGTGGTCGTGTATCTTTTTCATTTTACTTCCTGATTTTCTACAGCCATCATTTGTATATGTGAATCTCTCGTCAACCCTGCTCTTCATCTTGAAATTTCCGTTTGTGCGTGGGTTAGTGTGGATGTATGTGTAAACCGCTAACACTCGTGGTCTTCCTCAACTTTTACTAGAGTCGAAAAATAAAATGCGACTCGGCTCCCGGCGGATGTGCCCCTTGTTTGCAAAACAACTCCCCATGTCGTACCACCGATCGCATAACCGGTCGTGCTACTGTGCGGGGCCACACGGATCGTCTAGAAATAGAGAATCAGGCACTCCGTATGCGCTTAGCTGAACGTGAACGCAGATTACAAGATCTAGGCGAGAATGTCAATTCTGCCGATTTACTATCCAATCCAACCATGTCATATCCTATGGATATCGATGCAATACCTTCTCCCACGAAACTCACTCTTGACAATCCAGACAATCGTAGCACGGAATTCTCTTTAACGAGGCGTTACGCTCCTAAAATGAACGGTGTCATAAACGGTCCCGTTCCAACGGATTTTCAAGACCAGCGCATAGGTTCCCGTGTCAGATTCGGCAAGTTTCCCGTACTCGAACCAAACAACGATGATTACGCCAATATATTTGTGGATAACTTCGTCCAAAGTATGGGTCAAAGTACCGTAGCTGATGCCCGTCTATCAATACTGGGTATGAACATTGATCTTTCAAAATTCGTAAAGGATGACACTACGGAGGATAGCCCTCAATCGTTCACTACCTTTTTTAACATAGCCACCGGACGAACTCCTCGACCTACCCCGTTACCCATGCCCGAGAATGAACGTAAAGCTTTAATTTACGTCGACTGGTTTTTCCGTTTCATTCATGCCTACTTCCCCGTTGTTCACAAGCCCGAACTAGTTCACTTGTTTACCCGTATATACCGCGATCCAGGATTTTCCCCAAAACCTTGGGAAGCTGTTATAATTCACATGGTTCTGGCAATGCTCAAATTTCAATATGCCATTAGAAACTCTAGCTCTGATGCCCTACAACAATCTTACGGTCATTATGAATACTCCGTCAGTTTCTTCTATGAGCTAATTCAAAGTCAAACCCTTCGTGATCTTCAAGCCTTAAGTTTACTATGCTTGTATCTACGAAATTTTCTCAAGCCTGGTTTAGTATGGCTTGTCACTAATTCTGTAGTGTGTGTCGCCATGGGCTTGGGTTTACATCGGTCTGCTAAAACATGGCCCAAGTCGGATGCAGTTGGTCACAATTCCCTTTACGTTGAAATGTGTAAGCGTGTATGGTGGAGTTTACACTCCTTGCTAGTGAATGTCGGGGGTCATTTAGGACAGCCGTTAATGATACGAGAAGACGATATTGATTGTGAATTGCCTGAACCAATGGAAGACGCCCTTCCATCAGAAGCTGGTCTTCCCGAGTACCGTCGTTGCTCGTATCGTGTTGCTTTGGTCGGTCATAGATTCGCTTTACTCTATGCCCGAATGTACACAACCGTTTACTCCCTAAAACCCCCCGATAATTTGGATTCCATAATACTTTCCATTGAGGAAGAAATTCGCGTAGCACGAGCTCATGTACCCGATGATCTTGGCCAAATTGAACGTGCTGTCGAGGAAGATCGAATATTCGGTCTTTATATATCATTTTGGGAATGTGAACTTCGTTTAATGGTACGACATCCCGCTCGTTGTTTATCGGATAATCAAACTGAAATATCTGCAAGCTATGCTATGTGCTTGGGCGCTGCAAATGAAATGTTAGATTTATTATCCCAAATGGTTATATATAAATGTCTTGATGCGCCGTGGATAAACGTCAGTGTGATACTATCTGCTATTATAACCGTGCTATTTATACAAAACCATTTCAAAGCTCAATTTACCCCTACTCAGTTTAGCAAGCTGAAGTCGGATATGAACAGATGGCTAAAAATTATCGAAGAAGTCGGCCAAATGTTGGGTAAGTTACCGTGATATTAATTTTTTTACTATAACCAAAATATTTATTCTAACCTATGATGGGAATGTGGATTTAGCATTAACGAGTCAATTAAAAACTTTTGTTCATGGTATAATTATGAACGGATTAAGAATCATTGCTGAACCAATGCTAAAACAAATGGAATATACAAGGGAGGCTTTAGAAATGATTGATATGGTTATTGCTCCTGCAAACGTTGGAGGAAACGATAATCAATCATCTTCAATAGTTGTCAATAATTCCATAGAGTTACCATGCACTTCTCCTGGTGAAAGAATCAGTGTGGAATTTAACGATAGAGCTGCAAATATAAATTCAACAACTGGATTAACCGAGTCATTCAAAGGTAACTTTACTATTGGTGAATCTAATGGTACAACGACTTTAACCAAAACAACCAACAATATCCCAAAGTTTTCAATCGAAGCTTTACCAAAAACGACCGTAAGAGGCGATGGAATCGTTAAGGGGAAAATTAACAAAAGAGCCAACTCATCGGACAACGAGTTATGTGAAAAGGCCAAATCGGAATTATTACACCTTGAATCTTCCTATACAGAAATGATGCTTAATTCAGCCGCTCAAGATTTAATTGAATCACCCAAACGAAGGGATAAAATTCTTTTTACCACTGCACTAAAGGACTGCGTACTGGATTTTTCCGATTCTGGTTTAGTGGGTTTACCTACGTCTTATCATTCTATGAGCGATTCTCAGTACAGCACCCCGGACTCATCACCTTGCTCAATTATTGAAGCGCATACAAACGCTCAATTAGCAACTGTTGTAGCTGCTGCTCCACCATCCACTGCAGTGTCAGCCATACCAAGTAAAGAGTGTAATACTGGAGCTAAATCAAATGAAATGTTTTCCGGAACTTGTGAAAGTGGAGCGCGAGAGAGTGAACCACCTGGAGGAGCTATTTCTTTACATCAAAGTGGAGAAAGATTTAACGGAAAAGTTAACAATGTGCTACCACAATTTAGACAAGTAGGAAGTAGTACAGGGTCACGTATACTCGGTGCAAGTTTACCCTTCAAGAATGCACCGGAAACTTTGTTTAAGGTCGGATGTGATGAATGGGTTGAATGGCTACATAAGGTAGTTCCAAAGAATGCCGCTGGAATGTGCTGCCACTTGTCACCCGTTTACGCAATGATTAATCGAGATTCCGGACCCAAAATAACCCCTCCGGCTGAATTGCCGGTAATCACTTCGGATTTATTCCTTTCACCCTCATCGGGTGCCGTTTCTAGTCCAATTGAAATGAGCGGGGGAAATGATTCTACCACGTCATTGCTAGTAACATCAACATCGTCAGTAGAAACGGTAACCAGTATTAGAACAGCAGCGGCTGTGATTGACACCGAGGCTAAAGTGGAAGAAGCCCAGAAACGAATCCTTGTACAAGCTGAAGCTGATGCAACAACGACAAGAATGCTAGAGGAATTTGAGAGATCGGAATTGGCTGTTTTTAATGGTGAACGTAGGAATGTTGCACGAAGAGCAACTAATGTTGGTTCACATGTCAATAATTGTCAAAGGGACGATAATCCCATTGAAACGGGACAACATATCACATCATTTGAAGTTGATCAACATACCCGGACAGATTCCATGTTAGGTCACTTTATGGCCATGAACTGTGATGGTAGTCGATCCGATATGAATGTACCTGAATTAACCACCGCTGCTTCCGCTGCAGTGGACGTTAACAGATACTCTAATTGCAGTGGCCTACAACGAAGTTTAACAGCTGTAACTGGAACTGTACCGGATATCCATCATTCTATGCATGTCGACGCACATCACCATGCTATGGCACTGGCAGTTCAGGCTAGCGAAGCTGCCGTAAACTTTAAAGCCGCAAATGTTTTAACCACAAATGACCTTATGGTTCCCGATAACATACCAATGCCGGTTATTGATCGTATATGGCCGCTAACTGTATTTGATTCAGAAGAGGGGATTCTTAATGACGCACGCTTTAAGTTCTAGCAATTACTGTGAATGGCAAATCTTACACATTTGCCATTTAGCTTGATTCAATATGATGTTCACACTTATTCATATACATGTGAACGATAATGATGGTAGCGGAGACACTGATAACACACTTTTTCAATGTATTCGTGGAGTAGCCTGTCCGGAAACTTGGACCTCGGATATTTAAATTGTTCAGAATGACCGCGGTTCAGCTTTGGCTGTTTGGCGGTCCAGTCCAGCATTCATCAGGCCATGAGATTTATTTTTTTGTTATTGAATTTTTCTTTAATACTGCCCCTATATACATCTTGATGGATTACCCGGCGTATATATAACTACGTACGAGTATATGCTTAACATACCCTTCAAGTGCACGAAATCTTTATTTGGAACAAAAAAGTTAAGGGGTGTGAACTGGTGGTCCACTTTGTGGCATTTTTTTTTGGAGTTGGAGTGATAAGTTGAACTACTCAGGGGAATATTTGTGCATAGGTTCTCGTATGTCTAGGTGTCAAGGAGAACAAATACCAAAACTATAACTCACCGGAGTGGGGTGTGAAGTCATTTAAAACTTTGTACGGACAAAGAAAACGGAATACCTAATGCTAACACTAAAAAAGAATTCTAGCACAAAGCATGATATATATGTATATATATAACGGACTTGAACGATTAACGAATGTTACGATTAAACTATCCAGGCAGATCCAAATAATCGAGTCCTGGACAGCGGAAAAGTTGTTAACGTTGAACCATGCGCTTATCATGTCATGAAGACGATGGTAAAAGTTCCGCCAAATCAACAATGGTAACGACAAAAGTATCAGTAATGGATTTACTGAATCCAAGCGTCGAGAGAGTAGCAGTCGTTGCAGCAGCGGCAGCAGCAGCGGCAGCAACTCTAGCGAATGGAGATAAAGTAGAGGAGAGGAAATCAACGCTGGAAAAAAAAGAGCAAAGTTGTCCATCTCATTGTCAGTATTACGATAATGATAAGGACAACGATAATGATAACTACGGCATAATTGACAGCGGGTCGTTCAAGGAAGGGGTGGAAATTGGAAATATACGGCATAAAAGTGTAAAATGTAGTTTGGGAAAGTCAAACATTTACCAAAATTGCTTCGAAGAACGAACAGGAAGTGCAGAACGTGGTCAGTGCCGAAGTGGCGGAGGTTGTAGTGGAGCTTCGTCCCGATGGAAGATATCTGTATCACCAAGTTATGCAAGACAATTTGTGGAAGAAGTTGTCAGGGAAATTGGTAAAGCTATTAATTTTAGTTACATTAAACGAATTCACGGCGGTGAACTTGATGCAGCAATTTCACTACTGGCAATTCGAAGGTACGGTCAAAATGTTGAGCGAGTTCGACAATTTTTTCGCATTTATCATGCCTGTGTTAGCGGTGTCGAACATCGTGGCGATTTTATACCGCATTGCATGGATAAATTAAAAGAGCGCAAGCGCAGAAAACGTCGACAAAAGTATTTTCATGAATCTACCACCACAACCACAACCACTGCCGCCCTTGTTAACGACGCTACTACACTACCAATTTGTCGGCACCACCATCGCTGTCATCGTCGTCATCGTCGGTATTGTTGTGAGCCGGAATATGGGAACTTTACAAGTCAACCATTCGTACAAGCTAGTCCATCAAATTGGTTTTACACTAGTGATCATTCCGTACACTTTAACGCTTCCATGTCTATTATGGACCAACGAACGTCCGAATCGTCTTTAAGCTTGTCGGTAACAGCTGATTCCAACACTAATTCATTACCGTTACCGCCACTGGAGGCTGATGTCGATGTTACATCTGATATGGACGATCCGATCAACTGCTCATCTTCTGATTATCATATCCACGATTCCGATGGACTGGAATCCTGTGTTTTACGCCTCCGCCGATTTCAAAATATTTCCCTATCCTCTTCCCCATCATCACCGCCCTCATCATCTTATTCACAAGCCCATGTTAGTCATGGCTACATTATCTCGTCTCCTACTTCATCATCATCCGTTCGTGATCCTTCTGCTTATCCGCTTCCACCCTCAACAGATCTGGTCATCGGTCCAACTAATATAACCGGAATGTTAACTCGACGTCGTGCCCAACGCTTGAATTTAGTTTACTGACACTTTGCAAAACGTTTTATGCGCTTTTGCGCTCTTGTATTTTAACGTTTATTTCTTTCTTCGGTTTAGGTATCCTTTCGCATAGCTAGGGTGTGGGGGAAAGGGTTTTTCTCCCATTATGTAGTCTTCATTCACACATTTTTTTGGGTTTCATGGTGGTAGTTGTAGTGGTAGTTTTTTTTACTCATTCGTTTGTGCGCTTGTCTACGTTGTAACGTGCAGTGGGGGACTGTCGTTCAAAGTTTCCATATACTGTAAGGTAGGGAGGGTGTGTTTTTTGTGCCCACCATTTTATACGATCACTCTTTCATGCACCGTCTTATCATCCTTGTCAATGTTTTTTTGGTGTACAGACCCGCATATCAACTAGTAACGTTGATAAGCTGCTATACTTTCTAGCGTTTTTTAATCGCTTCTTTTCAATTGCTACAAAAATTCCTTAGACTAATACCATATAAGTGGGGTAAATCTGACGACCCAATTGATCTATTTATGCATTTTCTCTCCCGTGCTCCATAATATATGATTTTTCATGATGATCTACTACCAACGTACACAGAGACCGGCTGGCTTACACGAGAAAGTTTCATTGACCTTTTAAAGTGGCTCATAGTGACCATGCACTACCGAGTTGCATGAAACATGCGTAAAGCATAGCGAAGTCTTGCAAATAATGTGTAGATGATAAATAAAGTACGTTTCCAGTAGGTGTACCAATTCGATAACTAACCAACCTAAAGGTTTACCTAAATCTAGAGAGAATATGTATGTGTGTTCATATACGGATATGAAATTTCTGGGATGATATAAATAAAGGCGGGGAAAAGCGCAAGTAGAAGCTAGCCTATGTGTATAAAGTGAGTGGAATGACTTAGAGTCCTAGGGTAGGTAAACTAGGATAAACGGCGTGGAAACGAGGCAGAGGGCAGTGTCAAGTGAATTCAATGAGTAAAAGTAAGCGTGCGTAGTTATTGAAACATGATAAAATAGCCTCCGATATAATATTAACAAGTATGCGTAAGATTTTCAAAGGACCACCAAACATAGCAAGCCAACCCACGCGAGTTCGTTTGCGCTATAGTCCGAAGTCGGCCAAGTAATAATCTCGATTGTAGTGCCGTGCAATGCAATGCAATACAGTACGGTACTGTACGCCTAGGGTACTATAAGTAATTGAACTGCTGAGCCCGCCTGTGAGTTTATGTATTACTGTTAGTTCGGACAGGCCCACGGGAGGCTAAGTTTGGGTGTGTGTGGGTAAAGGAGAGGGAGTGTGCGTATATGATATGCACTCGATGGGTCAAGGTTTGTGAAGAGACAAAAACACATGGCCGCAGAGTACAGGGTGTGGTGCAGTGCAGTACGGTGCGTATTTGAAGATCCCAAATTAAAAAAAGAAATTCATGACATGGAGTAATTTGTGAGAAAGGTTTAAAAAGGGTTATCGAATGATCTCAAGAGGGAGTTCGATGTATGGGACACGTGTTAAACTGCGTCGATAAGGTAAGGGTGATATGCGGCTTGCTAGATGAGTTTAATTCGGTACTTTGATCCGATAAAGATGATGACGGGGATGACCAAGATGAATGAGACGAAACTAGAGACGGAAAGGAAGACGAGGATGCGGGTGTAGATAGAGGCGTGGTCATGGGTGTAGACGTAGACGTGGAAGATGGCGCAGATGATAGCGTCATAGTAAACCGAGCTGCCGCTTGTAAACCGTTTGTCGAAACGTCCCACCACGTAAAAATGCAGTGAGGATGAAATTTGCAGCCACAGTCAAAACGAGCTACAGGTAAATCAACGTTAAATGTATCTAAACATATAGAGCATTCGTCGTCTATAGGATCATTCGCTGTAACGTCGAAAAGATATACACGGGAGTTAACACATTTAATACTAGCTTCGCCCGATAAAGGAGATGATGGAGAACCAGGAGGGTGATGGCCCAGCATATCAAGTCCAGTTGTAGTTGACGTTGTAGTTCGAAGTACAGCTTGAGTTAATCGTTGGAACGATACTGGATTATCCTGTCGAGCTAATAAGGAAAAAAGATGCGTTAATATGCAAAAATCTGTGTGCTGCTCACACAGATCCGAAAAAGATGAGCAAGTTTCGGAAGTACTGATAATCGATGTAGCTGAGCCTACATTTCCCGCTTCCGTTCCCGTTGCAGTATCAGCTGCAGCGGTTAGAGTTCCGTCGGGTAAATTTGTTGATGTAATGGTTGGCCCAATAACTGAAGTCGCGGAATCAGCTCTGACGGTTTTGGAGGAATTGGATTTGGGTGTTGTTGGAATAGTCTTGGTCGAGACTGTACTTGTAGTGTTGTTCGGAATTGAAATGGAAGAAGCAGCATGAATGAGGCAACGCAAATCTGTAAGGCAAATTGAACAAATAAAAGGTCGAGTAAATGTTGAATCCAATGGAGAAGAGAACCATTGGTTAGCGATACCAGTGATAGATTGATTTATCGATTCATCAGATGGTTGGGATGAAACGTGACTTGACGTTTGATTAGCATGAGAAGGGGAGTGAACAATCGGTAGCGAAGGATGGCACGGTATGGAAGAAAGAATCGGTGGAGGTGGGGGAGGAGGAGGTGGTGGTGGTGGTGGTGGTGGTGGAACAGTATAAATGGGTAGCATAGCACAGGAATCGCAGACTCTAACTTCGATAAATGTATCCTGCGGCGTGATAATAGATAACTTATTATGAAAATATGAGGATAAAGGTATTGAATAATAGGTATTTCGACAAGATACCTGTGAAGAATTATAAGAATTTGGTAGAGGAGGAAGTGGAGATAGAGGTCTTGAAGGGTATGATGAATGCGCCAAATTCAATTTTCGTTTAGAATAAGAAGTTGAAAAGGATTTCGATGTCGATATGGAGTAAACTGATGATGGGATAAAAGGCTCCGATGAAACCAACCAAGAACGAGGTACCCGAATTTTCCTAGTTAGGCAAGAAGCGCATGTTGAACGGCAACAAAGACTGGATGGAAACGGTTGAGACGAGACGATGTCAATATACCCGAATAGGAAATGTTGTCAAATTGGGAAGGAAGGTGAGTTGGACTTACCGGCAGATGTGTCTCCGATGCCATAATGTAAATGAGGATTTGCACAATTGGCAACTTTGGGGAAAAGGAGAATATGAATGAGATGAGGAAAATGAAAAGTTGTGAAGCATAGGCTTGAAAACTGAAGAGGAAAAGAAGCGTAAAGAGAATGAATTGGAGGAGGATCGCGAAGACGTGTGATGGTCAAATGGTAAAGAGAGAAGAGTTGACGTGGTCATGATAATATAGGTAGGAGGTTATCGTCAATACTGAGGAGCGAATGAGGTAGATTTGAAGTGAAAATATAGAGTGAAATAAATAACAGTAAGGGAAAAAGGGAAGATTTTAAATGTGAAAGGGAAGTGATCGGATCGGTATGTGAAATGAGAGAAAAGAATAAGAAAAATGGTTAAAGAAAGCTGCAGTGCGGTGCTGGCGGTAAATTTATGTGGGAGGGGGAATATATTCCACTTATCAATACTAATGCAGTTCAAAAGGAAAGGCGAAGACAAGCTATGGAGTCAAGTATGAATCAAATTCAAGTCAAGCCAAATTAAATAAAGCCAATCCAAGTTTAGCAACGTAAAGCATGGCACGATAAAAAAAGAAAATTTTGACCTGGAAAACGAAGACTTGCACTCAGACGGCAAGTAATCGTTGTTGTTGTCGAACAGATAATTTAGTGAACTGACGGCTGAACGAGTAACGGCGTCTGGATATGGCAAAGCTTCGATATATTTTAAAAAAAAAGTGTAGCAACAGTTGGTAGTGTTTAACCCGGTATATCAACAACATGGAAATAGATCCGAAAAAGTAAAAAAAGACAAGACCCTTGAAAGAAAAAGAAAGCACGGCGGGAAAGCTCAATCAAATGGGAATAATAGTAATCGAAGGATCATGTAACTCCGCCAAACTGAATGTAACTGGATATACTGCCGTCTTTAGCCTTTTATATTTCCCATGGGAAACGGGGAGTCACGTGGTGGGCGGGATAATTTTGGGCGTTTAATTTAGGGATTGGAGGGGTAAATTGAGGAGAAATAGGCTAAAAAAAGGCGTGCAAACGCTCGATTCTGGGTTAGTTTGAAGAATTTCTTGTTGATCAGCTCGTTTTCCCCTTCCCTCGCCCGCCCCCTCAAATTATCCCTTTGAACTAGTACTTCAAACCGTTAAGTTCACCAATAATCAATCGTCTTTCAATCTCTTTGCCTCTCCAACTTTTTGACTTCGTATAACACGCTCAAGAATTACCCGATTCGGTTAATCAAAAAATTTTTGTATCCTCGAGCTCATTTATACTTTCATACCCGCTATTATTTTTCATTATTTTACCCATCCTCGTTCTATTTTAGGAAAAACTCCCCAATCTACGTATTATTCGTTAACTCTATCGTCCGACTTTCTAATGCGATTTCTCTATCTCGTACTCTTCTACCTTTCCTACATTCTCTATCTTTTGCATATTCTATCTGTGACTCACCAATTCGCCTTTTCTACCTTCCAGCCTTTACATGTTGCTCTTCATCTATCAACAATGCCTCAATTTGCATCATAATCATCATCATAAACAACCCTTCTCTTACGCTTGCTTAGCTTGTTCTTGTACTTTCGTTTCATCATCCTTTACTATCCAGTACGTTATTCGTCCTTCAATTTCCAGCCCTCAAATCACAATGCCCTTTACCATTTTACCTCTCTTCGAATTTCTCACATCTTCGTATCTCCTCCTAACCTCCATTATCCTATACACACCAATTCCTACCTTCACTATGCAACTTACCTATCACCAACTCTTGTGCTGAAATGTGCTATTTATCTATTCACTCATAACCAACCAATATCCGTTCGGGGTTATCGTGATTTTCTAACACTTTTTTCGCTAACATTCCGTTCCATGTTTTCCAGAATTAACACTTTTACTACCTCGATCATCTCATACTTATGTCTATCCCTTTTACACTCTTCATATCCGTAGTACTAAACCATCACTTATCATCTATTTATATCATTATCGTCATGTCCATTCACTCTAGTACTTATCGCTAGACGCCTTCATCGCTGCCGCCAATGGTTACTCATGCTAACTATCTCAACTGTCTTGTCTCCAGCCACTACTACAGGGTGTAACCACATCCATATAATTATATCACTAATTACCAAACATTTAACACCATTTTTCATCCCCACATTCGTCTAAACAACCTACTAACCAACGCCCATGCTTTTTTTTCAAAGCCTACACACATCTGTGTACTCTAGCCTAAAATATAAATCCACTCCATGCTAAGCTTGGCCGTTTTGTTGTAACAATACTTATTAATTCATTTTTGCAAAACTTGCCTAAGAGCACCGACAAATGGAGAACAGGAAACAAAGGTCTTTCAACATATTAAGTTTCACCTTATCTTTCCCTTTCATTGGCAGCCAAACATACTATTCAAATCCACTCGTGCTCTCTTTATCCCTTCAACCAATTATTACGTCCTCCATAAACCTTACCTCCTCAATGTTCTTAACAACTCTAACCACGCATCATTCCAGCATTATATTCATCCGTGTGAACCCGTTAGTTCATCCTTATTCGTTACAAAATCTCACTTCTTTCGCTCCCGCTTCCGCTTCTTATCCACTTGTTCTATGTTTCAAAACTCCAGGTAAATTCACTCTCTAACGGCTATGATGACTTGTCATCAGCTCAGACCTACAACCACCACAGGTTGTATTCTTGGCGTGTATTATTCGTCGCTCATGTAGTGATAAGTTCGACAGGTTGGGCCGTAAAATACTACCCAACATAAACGCTACATTTTTTCGTCACCTCGAAAAACTTATCGTGGCACACAAAATTTTGATCGTACATTGTTAACTCTGCTAACATCCCTTCCATGCATCTATTAATGTACTAACCATCTACTCAAATATGTCATATACTAAAAATATCCGTAATACATACGCTTAATTATGGAATTACTTTCTATACAGCTTCTACTATTTTTTTCTAAATTATATCCTCTGATAAACCAAAGGTACACATATTATTACATTTATGATCATTCATCACACTTCCCTCAATACATCTCACTCTACGCATGCAACATGTCAGGATCAAGTTCTCTTACAGTATACCCAAGTCGATTTTTACGTTAAACACTTCATTTTCCTTGAACACCCTTTGCAAATTAAAATAAAGACATTCCCATCACTGAAGCCACAATAATTTCAAACTTCAGACTCATAATTACACTTGTACCCTAAATTTGACTTTGATCTGTCTTCATATAGCTTGCGCACTTAAACGGCTTTTACACACTGGGATTCATCAATCCTAAGTCTTAGTGCGTTTCAATATTTCCGAATTTCAATCAAGGGCTATTTACTGTAACTTAAGCTATTCTAAAAATGGTGATATTATGATGCCCTGACACCTAACTTAAACTATCCTTACTTGGTAAATAGCTATTATTTAGCATAACTCCCTTATATTTTGTGTAGGCCCTCAAAATTGCTTAATTCATCAACATTCAGTGTCAAGTGTCATTCATAAACTTGCAACATGCGTCACTCATTCACTCGTCTTAACTAAATCTAGACAATGTATACAACTAACATTGTTCGCTGGTACACAAAACGTAAAGGTGCACTAGATTTTAGTAGGGAATTTAACGAGCATCCAACATAGATTTGGGAAGCGGAATTTATGTGTTATCATATAGCTTGCGTTTCAATGTTGATCAAACTCGAATATTTAACTTGACATTACTTGCGTTTCAACAATTCGTTCTTTCGTCCGTCCGTTCATCCGTCAAATACTAGCTTTTATGCTAGACGCTATCACCACCACTACTACCACCAATACCACCAATCGATTATGCAATTCGTACAATAATCTTATCATCTTTAAACTGTTCAATGCGACACCCGAGTAACTATTCCTCTATGCCCCACACTCCGTACTACGCACAACATTTCCAATCATATGTAATTGTGTATCTTATTCTTCATTTCGCATTACCAACAAACCAGAACCAGAATAGTTCACCAAACAATTTATACAGCTTTTTCATATAATGTAAATCTCTGCTTAGGATCGCAGCTCCAAACGATAAGAATGCAAGTTTACTTTTTTGCTGACGCTGTAATGACTACATAATACGGTGGGATATTAGATCTTGTTTGATACTTTTATATAATTTTTCATCTGTTTTATCCTGTTCATGACCACAATAGGTTAGGTTACCAATATTAAAATTTTTCTTATCTACAAAATTGACGTAAATTACCGTAGCAATCCTAATGACCTTATTGAAAGATATGCACTCCCTTTAAATACTCAGCACCTCTGGTCGACTTGCCAAAAGTAATCAGCTTAATTGCTCATACTCACTCGGATGTTAAGCCACCTCATTATTTACAGGTTAACTTATGCTATATAACCAAAACTGAATTCGTTATACAATCCGGAATTCAGTACATGTCGAGTAACGTTTAAAGTAACATTGTTAGTTTTTCCGCACCCATCATACGGGCCCGCTACTTTGGTTTAATATATAGCAAGTAATCGTCAAATTCACAGCATGTTAACCCACGTGACAAGCGGTAGGGACATGCAGTCAAACTGATGAAAACCTGTAGTGGTGCACAAGGTTAAGAATTTTCATTGGTATTAATGCTGGGGACGGAGCGGCACGACAGTGTTGTGCGTACGAATGAATTAGGTGTGGTAGCAGGATGGAAACTTTTGTGTGTTCGTATAAAGGTTTTGTTTACGCAATTTGAACCAAAATTTTCAAGGTCAACGAGGACCAGGGAGGATACAATAGTATCTTATCGTTCTCTAACAATGTTTCCTCGTAAATTATCTTGCATTATACACATACATAAGAAGGAAAAGGTTAAGTACACTTCCAATTATTTCTTCCATCAAAATTTTCTAGATTTCGGAATATTCTTATATTCATCACATTATTGAGGAATTTCTCGTAACGTAAACAAGAATCAAATGTACTCTTACGCCTCAAAATATGCTTGGATCATCGCACTAATGATGATGAGCCTTATCAATCTATTCATTGATTCACTTCATTAACGGACTGTAATTCCTAATTATAAATGTCGCTAGAAATACTCTTATTCTCACCTTCATTCCGTTACCTTCACCTAATTATCCAACTCTCGGCTCCACTTCCATAAATAGAACAAAGATCAGACGAATTTCCCTTGCCTCTTTCCTATTTCGGCATTCTTTTCCTCGCCATCCCTTTTCTTCCGGATAATCTGTTATTCCATCCACAATGTTTACTAAATTGTCTCGACTGACCCTTTTGCAGTTTCCTTTTTTGTCACTCCGTCTCGTCTGGTCTCGACTTTTAGTATCATCTTGTCTTATTTATGGCTGTTTAGACACTTTTCAGTCACCGTGCTTTGTATATTCAAAAGTGAGTGGATATATTGGTGTATCAATATAGTAAAATGCACCTATTTACCCTTAAGAAATACTTTGTGTACTAGCCTCTATATCTGCTCACTTTGTATCACACCTTAACACCCTTTCTTTAAAAGTAACACCTCTACACATCCCCGTGCAGAATTTAATATCCTTTCAATGTCTTCTCTTCCTCATATCCCTGCGATTATTACTCGTGACTTTGCCTTTACAACTACCCATTCTTCCTGCAACACTACTTCTTCGTCAATTCAAAGGATTACTTCTCTTCGTTCATCTTCCTCTCCATTTAATCCTTCAGAGATCTTTGAAGCTTGGGATGAACAATCGTCATATACTACTTATTCAAATTCTTCTACTCCTACAGATGAATCTACTTCATCAAAAACGAAGTCTCAATATTCACCAAAAAGTATTCTTTTCGATCCTCTATAGCCAAAAAATATAAAAAATATAAAAAAATGTCTGACAAAATTATTCCTTTCTAACTCTTTTAAATCCCGGATGGTTACTCGTGCCAATCAACACAATATACCACTCTTCTCTCACACTTCCTTCTCCGCCTCCGTTAACAATTCTTCCAAATATCTCTTCCTTTCTAAGCTCGTCCTCCCACGTATCTTAACAATTACTTCATCAGCCTTGTTTCCCCTTTAATCTACCCTGCAGATCAAACCGTCGTTTCACCTTAACTATGATGCTGAATCAACGACCTCTACTCCACCTGTCATTACTTCTCCATCACCATCTGCTTCGTTAATTCTTTCATCCCGGCTTCTTTTTTCAGATCCTCTTCTCGTATGCTGAATATGTCCGTAGCTATGCGACATTCCCCCATGCGGTGCCGATCCTCCTCCATGTCCACTATGCTGCTGCTGCTTTGAACTTTGATGCTGGCTATACGCCTGCGCCTGCGCTTGCTCTTCTAATAGCGTTGAGAACGTATTAACATCCGCCAGCGTACTTGATGATACTCTTCTTCCCGCTTGTAAAGGAGACGATGATCTGGATGACGAATATTTAACCTTGGACTGCTGTCCTGATCCTCCCCCTCCTCCCCCCCCTAGCGGGTGACCACCCAACATCGGACTAACCCTTAATCTTTCATCCTGACTTAATCCCGTTGATTGATGATGATGATGGTGATGATGATGATGATGTCTAACATGTTGCTGTTGAACATGATCATGCTCATGTAACTGCCCATGATGTCTCTGTGACTGTCCTGCTCCACTTCCACCATGATGCAAAAAATTTCCATGCTGAGCTCCCACTTCATTTTCATCATCAATTTCCATCCCTTCTTCGTCCTCCACACCACCATCACCCCCCCCATCATGCTCATCTCCTACACCACATAACCCGCCTCCACTTCTTAAACTTCCCCCTCTCTGCATACTTTCTCCTCCACTAGCTCCCCCGTGTATTCCTACTCCACTTAAGTCGCCCATATCACATTCACTGCCCAGGCCTGCTCCTCCCTTTGCTTCTGCCAACTCGAATGCCTTTTCTTTGCACGCCGCAGGCGTGAATCCGTTTCCGACTTTCGATGCCACTATCCGCCATCGATCATTTTCGTACTCTCGCAATGCGGTTTCCAACTTTTGTATCTACATCAGGCGTGAGTAGTCTGACTTTCGTGTTACATGATTTTTTAATTATCTCCATTCACTACACGTACGAGCGAGCGCATAGTGTCCACGCATACACACGTACATGAACCCTCACTCGTACTCACGCATGCATGCACAAATATACGCACACAGTTTCTCATCCTCCCTACCTCGCGATTTCCCCTCTTCAATCCATTAACATTAAAAAAAATCCACTTACCGAGTCCGACGTCCATAATGTTGTTTTTGCCTTTAGCTTGGTACAATAACGGACTTGCAAGGTTCCTGAACTTCGTCCGGGAAAAAAATCTGCTATCTGTTTCCATGTCAAATTTCGAGTTTCTTTTAAATCTACGAGTAAAGCATCATCTTGTGGTGTGAATTTTAGCTTTGGTCCGCGGGGGCGTGGAGCCGGGGGTGGCATTCCATCTTGGCCTACTAATGATGTTGAGCTTCCATGTGACGTTTGTGGAGCTATATGATGATGGTGATGATGGTGATTGTGCATTTGACTACCACGAGCGTGGGGCGGTATCGATGAAGAGTGTCCCTGGGGTGAATCTCGAGGTTGCTCGGATGAATGGCCTCCCATTCGCGGGGATGAAGGTGCGAATTCACCCTCCAAACTATGTGTCATCATGAAACCTGGATGCTTATTATGTGAAAGATGCTGCTGTTGCTGGTGATGGTGAAGATTGCCCAATTGTTGCTGTTGTTGATGTGGATGTTGCTGAAATGCATGTGGTTGATGATGCGGCGACAATGATATCGGTGGATGGATTACAGTAGCCAGTGATGGAGATGAGTGGGTGTGCATAGACTGGCCTTGTGCATGAGCCTGCGCTTGTTGCAATGAATGTGAATGTGACAATCCATGATGCGCGTGTTGATGAAGAATTGGCGGATGTAAATGTGACGGTGGAGGTTGTAATGCTGGAAGCGGTCCTGTTGCCGATTGAACATGTTGAGCAGCTGCTACTGCTGATAAATTTGCCCCTCCGCCTCCACCCCCAGATGGTGACACTGGTTGAGGTAACGAATGTCTGGAAGAAGTTGCTTGTGCTGCTGCCGCTGCTACCGCCGCTGCAGCTACGGCTGATGGATGCGCTCCGCCATGATGTCCAACTGCAGCCGCGGCCGCGGCTGCGGCCGCATTAGCATTCACATTTAATGAAGGAGATGGTGGATGAAGTTGTAATGAATGATGTCGTTGCTGATGTTGCTGATGCTGCCTATGAGACGAACTAGAATGTTGTAAATATAGTGAGCTAGGATGCAGAGAAGCATTATGGGTCATCGGTGGTGGTAAATGTTGTGATTGATGTAATAACGGCGAAGGGTGTTGTAGTTGCTGCTGCTGCTTATGAAAATGCGATTGATGAGCAAGTGAACTAGTCGCCGCATTGGCATGATTGGTAAAATTAGGAGCTGGATGTAATCGATGATCATTAGGATTTTGGTTTGGAGCATTCGTCGGTTTATTACCACTACCTGAAATATCGGCGAGAGCAGCATCAACTGCACTTGATACTGAAGCATCACCCGTTAACCCAGCGGGGGAGAATGCGCTTAAACTGTGAAGATTAAACCCAACGGATAATGGATCAGGAACGGATGAATGAGGATGAGTATGACCATGAGTATGATGATGTGGATGATGCGAGGAATGTTGCTGGTGTAAAAGGGGAGAGAGTTGTGTTCCTGCGGCCAAAGGTGTGGACGATGAAGATGTTGAAGACGCTAAAGACGATGTGGACGAACCCCCCAATAGACTGCCACCCGATGAATTGAACGATGAAGCTCCGGTAGCAACACCATTACTGGTGCCTGATGCAGCGCTACCAAGTCTTCCACCTGTTTGACCAACGCTGGATAATATTCCAGGTTTACCAGCAACAGCGGATACGGAGAGTGTGTCATCGCGAACTGAGCGTGAACGTTTGCGTGAACTTCTTGACTGATCCATTACGTCCAGAGTTCTTTAGCATGCAAGGGAGCTTCTTACCACGCTTTCACCCACCCCCGGAATTGCACACTACGCACACTCTGTGCTGGGATAAAATCGCTTCAGTTTGGCAAGTTAGCCGCGGCTGGAGCACTATTGTGACTTGAAAGAGCAGTGTAAGTGAACGAATAAACGGCACAGGGTAAAATGACGATAGTGCAAGGATTGTCTGATAATTGGAACGGATGTGTAGAGGTCCTGATGCGAATAATACTATCGAGTCGTTCTATTTTTAAAAAATAGTCAATGGGATTGGTTATCTTCGATCGTACGACGTAGCTCAAAATTATCTGGATATTTGTACCGAGTGTAAATAAGTCGGCAACCCTCAGTATGGACTTTTGGAAGAACAGTGAATTGAGGCAGGATAGTATCGCTATATGAACTAGAAATGAGAACAATGTTAACCAGTGTAAATATTAGTGAATAATAACTCCTATATTGAATGTGGAAAGTGTTAATGTTGAGTTTAATTGTGAATGCAAGGATGGTAATTATGATGATAGTAGTGATTATGATGGTAATAATTCTCGTAGCAATGCTCGTATTCATCTTCGTCGAATATTCGAAGAACATGACCACTTCTGCAAGTTAAAATGGCTGATAAGCAATTGAGAAATATACGAAATTTGAAACGAATGACCAGACGTGATGGTGCCAAATTGGGTAAAAGGCTGAAGAAGAAACAAATCCAGTGTGTCAGAAAGGTAGCAGGATTTAAATCAAGAGAGCCTAAAGGATGGACCATTTGCTGGCCAGTCAATATGCAAACTATTTGTACCTTGGTATGAAAATAAATAGTCGGAAGGTATGCGGCAGCCAAAAAGTAAACGAAATCGTAGACTAGCGAAAGGAAAAGCGTTGCCACGAGAGATGGATGGCTAAAGTGGCATGACGGGTGTTGTAGATGTGCAGTTCAAGGGCAAAGCAAGGTAAGGTATATGTCATTTCATGTCAGGTTGAGTGCATGCATGCACATGTATGTGTTTATGCATATGTGTAAGGATGTATGCATAGTTGTAAGAGCGTATGCACGGATGAGTTTGGAAGGGGATCCTAAGCGACAAGAAGAAAAGAAGCACGCTCTGCAGTGAATTACCACGGTGCATGGCATGGCGGCAAAGAGAGCACAAGCTATCGGTAACGGACTCAAAGTGAGAGCGGGTAAATAGTACTGGGTAACAATGTTGGATAAGAAAACCGGGAAAGAGTGTAAAAGCAGAAAAGTTAAATTAAAGACGACATCTCGAGTGATTAAGAGAGTCGATATTGAATATAAGGATGAAAGGTCGATAAATTTGTTGCTAGTGCTGAAACGCATATTGCATGTAGACCTGGTTTCACGGGTTAAGGCCTCAAGAGTAAAGAGTGGCGTTGAAAAAGATTTGTAACGTTAACTTGAATAGCGTCAAGTAGTGTTGCGTTCCGTTCAGTTCGCTATGCCTGGCTCACCAATTTGCAATGCATTTGGCCCAGATAGTTGATAAGCAAGGTTCTGCGATGAAGAGAGATAGTTCATAATTCCTCGCCTCAGCGTGGGTTGTGTTGAATTGCGTGGGAGCGTGGGTAAAGGTGAGGGAAAACCTAGAGGGAACGGTGACGAGTACATGCGCCTTGTTAACTGTTAAGGGCTCAGTTAACATTGAATTAAAAAGCCGCTATGACGTACAGCTTGAGAAAATGGGAGTCCACTATTAACGACGAAGGTTTAAGGGAAAAGTGAATTTGGCGTTTCTTTTACTTCGCTAGTTAATTAGCACCTCCGATGGGGGAGGGGAGGAGAGGGTCCAATCCAATTTAGTCGTTAGAGTGAGACATGCTTTCGTTTAGGAAAAGTGAGTCGCTAACGGCGGGGAAGGTAATTCCATTTTCGAATAAGATGTGTGAGCATAGGTGCAGTAAGTATAGGTGAATGCTAATGTGTCTGTATGCAAGTTGAGTCGAGTAGAATTAACTTGAGTACTCGCAAAATGTCGTTTACCCCGTAGAAATAACGAATTATCGAGGCGAGGCGGGAAAATATGCAAGACTATTAGGATGCACAGCGTGTGGGTGAACTCAAGGTGTAAAACTGATTTTTAATAGCTTTAAACATGATGGTGTATTCGTAAAGCCATGGTAATCGGAAAGTTGTTAATGAGTGGGAGGATAAAAGATGGAGACGTTTAAAATTTATCGGGGTATTTCAAGATAAGCGTTGACGGTGTGAGTGGGGGGACAAGCTAAGCGAAGCACAAGGGAAGGACTCGACTCGAACATGTTTTTCTGCAGGAATTCGAAGAAAGAACCACGTAGTTACGTGGGAGATCGAGGTTGGAAAGGATTGCAAGTGGAAATGTTTTGAGGTAAAAGAAGCGTTGTTGAGCAAGCGAGGGGGAAGGCTGATGAACATTGATTGGCATAGCGACGAAGCAGAGTACTCATGCAAGGTGTAAAAGCTATGAGTGTGTATCAAGCTGCTGAAATTTAAAGGGAACCTTGACGGGTGATTTTGAAATATATGCCCTTTGGCGACGTAAAGTTAAGCAAGAGTTGAACAATATGTATCCGCCTAGCAGGGAAAGATGGATGTGGTGCATGGTCAATATTGTCGAAAGAATGAGAATGGATAAGGTAATGGGTGTTTAGAAAGGAAAGAAATTGTAAAGTCCGTAAAAGTTTTTGAAGAGGAGTAGTGGAATCCTGAAAATAAAAAATACCTGCCAATTGTGAAAGGAAGGATGGCTCTGGATAAAGCTAACACTTAAAAAGCGACTGCAGGGTGTATTGACAGTAAACGCAGAAAGTAGATCATGCCTGCTAAAGTATAGAGGTATATTTTGGAGGAGATTGAAGAACAAAAGAAGCGATTGTTAAGATAGGCAGAAAAGAAATGAGCCACTATTAGGATATATAGCAAGAGAAGATGTAGACTAATGGATTGTCCGAGAGTATAGATTAAATAGAGTAAAAATTGACACAAGGAAGAGTTAGGATGGACCATTAATGTTGCGCACTTGAATCTTGATACTGACGATGATTAAGTGGCGAAACGAGTAGGGAAATGCATTGTAGGGCGAGCAGAAGCGATGAAGATAAGAACGAGCATTGCGACGAGTTGCTTCATATCAGGCGAGTGGGCAGTGTAAAATACAGACGGATAAGATATAACAGAAACATAAAAAGAACTTACCAAAGAGGAATAATGGGACGAGAGGATGAACGAATGGTTGAAAGAATTAGTTATTAGTGATATATTCGTAACTTAAGCACGGAAATTAATTCGGATATGATATGTGTATAATGGATGAGTATATGAGCATGCGTGGGTATAAATGTACGAGTATGAGTAGGATAGTGAACGTGCGTAAAGGTAAAAGTGGTTTAAGTTAAAGGATAGCGACGAATGGGAGAAGGGAACGGAAGTAGAGGAGAGTATTGCAGGAGGATAAAGCAGATGAAGGTTTGCGTGAGTTGAGGCAATTGAATATGAAATTGGTTTGATTGGGTAGTATAAGATGATGAGAGGTGGAGATTAAAAGAAAAAAAGAGATAGGATAGGATATGGAGAAGCAGGGTAAAGGTAAAGAGACTAGGCAAGAGGACTGATCAATGCGCCGGAATTGTCATGACAAGTGTATAGGTTAACGAGGAAGCTAAAAGAAAGAATGAACGAGCTAACTAGTTAACGAATGAAGGAGAAAGAAGAAAGGAGAAGGAGGGATGATTGTTGGATGGGAGAGTTGGTAAATGAGAGAGCGAGGAAGGAAAAGTAAGAGAGTGAGATGGAATGTTGGGGAGATGAAGAAGGAGGGGATAGAGGAAGAGAATGGAGAAGGGTGAACGAGGGAGTGAGTGAGTGAACGAACGAAGGAGAGGGATAGTAAGAAAATGGAGCAGGGTAAAGGGGGAGAGAAAGGAAGTCAAAACGTTCACCTAATAGCCATTGAAGCGGCGGGAAAAGGGAATGAATGAAAAGGAAAATGTGAGTAAGGATATAATGAACTGCGACAGCGGCGGCGGCAGCGGTGGAGGGAGTAAGTTTCAATATGATGGAACATATAAAAGCAAAAGTATAGATGTATATGGATTGAAGGGTAGGTAACTGCAGAAAATGTGCTATTATGGGTAAATATATAGATTTTTCGAGGGGAGAGTTAAGGTAAAGACTGACCGGTAATAATAATAAAAGGAAGATATATACGGAGGATTTATAGCGAAAAAATGGTGAAGTGGAGACAGAAATGGATTTTGGCGGTAGAAGTGGTGGAGGAGTATGGTAAGAGGAGGAAATAGATGATATAATTGAGGTCGATATAGCAAAGAGGAGGAGTAAAGAGGGTAATGAGGATAATAGGGAAATATAATTGGATTGATATGAGTATGGTTTAGAGGTAGAGAAGAGGAGAGGGGGAATGGGATGGGGTTTACGAGTTAGATGAGTAGGAGCAACAAGAAGTTTAGCAAGATATAAAGGAAAAAGTACTGGTAACCTTATACTCAAATATGAGCGATTAAAGTAATGATTGTAGATGGTGATGTTAAGCCGAATATTTTGAAGAATGGATTAATATGGATATGAAAGGTTAAAGCCTGTAAGGATTTTTAGAGCAGATAAGAAGCGATTGGGGAAGATGCCGAAAAGGATTGACATGGAGATAGTGAAAAGTTCCGGAAAACATGAGGGCATGAAAAGGAAAAGTGAGTTACGAATAAAGTAAAGAGTATAGGGAATAGAATACGACTACGATTACTTGACCTGTTAATACCATATAGCTTATGGCAGAAAAAAAACCGTTGGAAAAGGAAGAGTTTTATCCAAAATTTTCCCATTCAAACTCAAGTAACATCGACATTAACGGGACGATTGCCAGAAGAGGGAATGAAAGGTGTATACGAAATTGGAAGTTGCGGCACAGACGAGTTTCAGCCCAACGAACCGAGGAAGGGACTCGGGCCGAATTAGGAAAGTCGGGATGGATTAACAGGGAAAGAGATACCCAAAGATGAGCAAAACAAGAAGGAACAATGCACCACCAACGAATCGGTAATTCATCCGAGAAAGTCACCGCTTCAGCCCAATGACTTTGATAAAGAGATTATGTTGTGTTGTTTGGAGAACTAGAAGGTTTGTGTAGGTTAGGTGCAAGTTGGACGGCAGTTTTGCGCCGATGGATCATCGTTCGTCGGTACAATGTAATGTATCCCTTTGATCACTTTTGCCCGTATCCTAATTATTCTTGTGATCGACAATGATGACCTATTTTCCCTTGCTTCGTTTCGTTTTTTCCTTGTACTTTTTTCTTTATTTTTCCTTCAATCTACACTCTTAATTCTCCTCTTCTATTTCTCGACTGTAGGATGCCTTAACTCCTCTTAATTATCCTTCTCTCCGCTCATCCATTTTCATCGTCGATCCTCCTCTACTTTAATATACATTTTACTCTTCAAGCTCTTTCACCATCTTCATATCCGTTGACTTTTACTCCAACCTTTAACCCTCATTCCTGTATAAACTAAACTGTCCTTCAATAACCAGCTCTATTTGTGTCCATCCGTCCATCCACTCATCCATCCATTTATTTCAATGTCATAATCTCCTACTTCCTCGCTACATGTCAACCTTCTTCCCCATAATCTTAATTTACCTCCTCTCCCCATCCAATGCACCGTGATACCTTTTTTATTTTTCCTTTTCCTTTTCCTGTCCGACCAACCATTCACTTTCCCTCAATTTATCCTTCATGTCATTTATTAATTTATTATTATCCAATCGTATCCCCTCTGCTGCACACCTTTTTATATCCTCTGCTATATAACTATTATACTAACCTTTTCCTCTTCTTGACTTTTATCCACTTCCCATTTCTTCCCCGCCCTTGCTACAATTTATCCAGCTTGTGCATCTTCAGTCAACATATATCCCGCCCCTCCTACTTTAATTTTGATTTTAACCAACTTTTCTCCCCTTTCCTTCCTCTTCTTCTCCCACTTTTCACCTTTTTTAAAAAAATTTGCTCCATCCAAATTACTCATTACACCTTTTTTCTCCTACCAATTCTATACGTTACAACCAATTTATTCTCCTCGGATCTTTTGGTTTCTCTTATATATCCTATTATATCTCCTCTACTATAATACTCCTCCAATATTAACTAATTCTAATCAACACGTATCCCTTCATTTCTACCCATCCAAGCTAAAGTTTATGCACAAATCCGAAAATGTAATCAAGCCCATATACCGTCATCCTCTATTCCACAACTTAATATTTCATCAACACTCCATCATTCTGCCTCTTAATCTCAATTTATACTTCCCACTTCTATCGCTATAACAACTCTTCCATATCCAATCAATCTTTTTCCCGATTACTCCTAATCCTTGCCTATACTTTCTCTTTCCTCCCGACCACGTTTTCGTCACTTTCCGTTCTTCCACCTCCCTTTTCATAAGCCTATTATCCAAAATGTATCTCCTCAATTATACCAATACTACTCCATTTCTAAACCAATAGCCTAATTAAATACTCTTCTCCTTCCCTCATCTGTTTAACAATACTCTCATCTAATTTCCTTCAATTTTCACTTAAATATTTGAAACTTTAGGGTTCTTCATCTATCAACCTTCTTGTAAACTTTAATTTTCCCCTAAAACTCTTGTTAAACTCATAAAACATCCCTCTCATTTTATCGAGTCCATTTCTTCCATCTCAAAAACTAATCAGCTTGATTTATGGATTTATTAACAAATCCTTCTCCTGCCAATTTTTATCACTCTACTACTTGAGTCTTAAACTCTCCTTCCCCAATTCTAACTTCGTATATCCCCGCACAACTATCTCCACAATCCGCATTCGTCTTAAACATTGCCCACCCAATCGTTTAGGCATAACCTATTACCGGCTATCCTGTACACTTGTTCCAGTTTGCTCGTAAAACATATTGTGTACATCCTCAAACTTCCCTTCCTTTTTACCTCAAGTATCCGCTCCAATTCTCCTGAATCTTTCACTTCCTATTAAAATTCCGTGATACGAATTCGTTGTCCATTTTATCGTAAGTGATATCATAACATATCTAACCTTAACCTAATTATCCTACGCCTACCAAACACGGCTCATTCCATCCCGAATGACAACATCCAATCTTTCCCCTTGCCCTTTATATAAGAAAAATCAACCTGTTTCGGCATCCTTTACCTTCAAAAAAATCTTTTCATCCACCATTCGCCTTTCTACTTCCCGATATCAATTGCCCAGTCTCTTCAATAGGATCTACTTTCATCATTATCGTCATCACATTTTTTTAAACCATTCTTAACCTTGATTAAGACCCGCTCATTACCTATACTTTCAGCCCTATCATAACATACATATGTATCGCTATTGATCAGTGGATCATTTGCCATTTTAAAGGTTAACCTTCCTGATCATTACTTGTCAACCTTGCATGGCCCCATTAAATTATTATCTGAATCATACTCCTATCACCCCACTGCTACTGTGCACGGCTTTTTGCCGCACTTATAAAGTTTCCCAGCTCGGGATTATCCGAGATAAATGAGGCGCTTATATTAACTTAATATATATACCAAATCTTGTCTAGGGTATCGTTGACCGCTCTCAAAACTACCAAAACTTTTCTGATTTATTCCCATTGTTTGGTTCTGTTGCCGTTACCACAGTATTACCATAAAATCAAACTTAACTACGCCTCAAGTTCTTATTTCACTTGTCTATCCAAGACACTCATTATCACATCATTATCACACTAAATAATTATGCTATAAATTTTATCGCCCAAAATCAACCATACACAGACTCCAGTTCACTTCTCGAATATTCAGCCGTCAAAAGCCCATTTCAACTAATACCTTTCCACCATATTTTGTTACCTTTACATGTATTTTTTCCTCTTTAATTGTTTCCATTTAAAGCATTGAAAATATCCTCATTTAACTTGAATCATATTCAACATTGCGGAATTTTCTGACAATCTTTTCGCCCTACTTTCCCTGAATAATTTACCACTGTATCCTTTGTCGAACCAATATAATATCGCCAAAATTCTGTGTCAAGTTTTACAAGCCAAAGTTAAATAATTAATAAATCATTTCTATTAATCACCTCGATATAAAATTTCACCATTATTTTGCCTTGGTTTACACATAACAGAAATTTAAGATATCATCAAAACGTAAAATTAATACACAAAAACCTGTTCTAAGCTTTGGAAATTCTAATGAAGATTCTTCCCACACACTTATAAGCGTCTTACATTGTCCTTCACACTTTCAGCTACTGTTTTTCGTACTCATCCGATAAAATCTCCGTTCAATTTCCATGAACAATCCATTTCGTAATAGCATTAGCAAAAATGTATGAAGAGTGATTAAATAGAGTTGGATTTTAGGAAATATGATCAGGCTGTTCCTTACCAGGGATTTATAACTTTACTAGGATTCAAAGCTTGTTCATCTTGTGTACACTAATACATCGAAACCCAATCCTTGCCAAATTCTTCATTTACTCAAGATCGCAAACAATTTTCCCGTACGCCAAACTTACTTACCTTAAACCTAAACTGTCTAATATTGCCGTTCGGTTCATTTGAACGACTATATTCCCAAGTGGAAACCGTTATTAACTTCACGAATGTTTCGACTGTAAAACTAACCCACTCACTGCGATAGCTTTTACTCGATGTCGAAGTGGTGTTTTCTAGGACCAAAGGCACCCCGTCAATTTTCAACCAGGATTCTCAAACGATATAAATGATTATAAAATAAAATATCATGAGTTGGTTGGACACTTGAAATTTTCAATTGCTACTCATCACAATCACAACCTCGATTCACTGCCGACAAGATGATAATAATCTTAAAAACCGGTTTTCATCCACTTAAACTATCTTGACTACTTTTTACACCATTACGTAAATGAAGATCCGAAACCCATATGCGCTACATTCTGTGATGCCTAACTCACTCTTGACTGCTCGAGGTTCAAAATTTTTAATCATTATTCGTGTAGCCTATAAACATGAATTTAGTAACCAGTTAAGTTTGCTTAGTTCTCAACTTGCCTCTATCAGAACACCCGAGAAACAAACTCACTCTACGTACGTTGCAAGATTATATTTGTCACTTTGCATGTTCGAAATCATTCCACATTCTTTTTTGATCACCTTCATCTTAAGTCAAAGCATTCCTTAAATGTTGTCTGTCCATGCTCTAAATTGTGAATTTTCAGCCAATTGAATGTATCGTCATTGTTAATTGGTCTAATATATCCAGCAATTAGGAAACATGGAACCTTTGAAACTACACAAGCCTTTGCTGGCACTACACATCAATTATCCACCATAGCCCCTTTGCTTCTTGACTCTACTCTACCTGTGTTTGTCTTCAAATATACAATTTTTCATGTTCTGTACGATTGCCTGCAACTTTTATCACTACTCGCAATAAAATATCTCCTAAAATGCCAATTAGCAATAACATTGGACTGGTCATCCAACAAAACATTTGCATGTTTCAATTTCGAATTTTCATCCGTACACAGAATTTACTGTTATACATCTATACTTTGTACTTTTCAATAGATGTATATTTTAAACCCAAAATCCCCAAAAGAATATATCCGAACTTTGTGAAAATTCTGCACTAAGGGTATTTAGTTACAATTAACCTCCGTTAGCCAATTATCACCATCACTCAGGCCTACGTACAAGGTCCCTTGAGTGAAATCATATCTTAATGATCAATATCTAAATTTTTACCATATAACTAGGATTCCAAAGGTAACGCATACCTCACCCCTCAACTTAAGGGTTACCACTAGTAATTTGATTAACCAAGGATGAGCTTTCATTGAATATACGATAATGCGTAGCGTGATTTTTGAAATTGATTATATACCTAGGAAGCGGTGATTTTGAACTCTGAGCAGCAGAGTTGGTGTATATCTTGTCCCATCATTACTTCACTGCATTTTCCCGTGTCGAAAAGTTTTTAATTGCATAAATTCTTCTTACGAAATAGCGTACGACTTGCGAAAATGCTCACTCAACCCGTGCAATGTAGCATCAAAAATTTATTTATCATTGACTCCGCCACCGTACACATGTTCCGTGACGTAAGTTGTAGCATAAATTGTGCATTTTCAAATGTATGTCGGTTTTGAAGCTCAGGCACGCAAAATAATCGCAAACTTTACCCACCTTTTATAGCTTTTCCATTGTAGTGTCAAAAAACCTCCATGTCTTGTGTATTGTAAAGAATAGCTTTGTATACAGAATCGAACAATAATCCGGTCAATTTTATTAGCTATAAAATAAAATGTACAAATCCTAGAAAACTCGGACTTAAGCTCAAGAAATAACCGATTATATCGATCACAAGTGTCCTATTTTTACAAGGTTCTCATCTCTTCATGACAGACTACCGCATTATCGCCAACATGCTAAAATGCATGTGCCAAAACTCACCATTGGATTTATACTAGATTCCATGTCTTAACGCTGAAATAGATAGTTGATGTGTATTGTTCCCATTCCTTGACAAAGCTGCAGCTTTACAGCATTCAGCTCCTACCAACATCCTCATATGACTATTCATGTTAATCTTGCATATATCAAGTTGTTCAATCAAAGCCCAGCAATAGAAGTAGTACTACTACATAGATTTATAGATAAACGTTAACATTTGATGATGTCGTTTCGCTGTTTATTGTATAAAAAATCGGGAAAATCCGATGGTTCTATTTCACCTAACAATTTCGAGTGTAATGTATTAAAACGACAATTCTGTTCTTCTCCACTTGTAAGTTACTGTTAACAAGTATTACACCATTATCCATCATAGCTTATCATTCCTCTCAAGTAGACAACATTCGCCTCATCCAACAGATGCATTCCGATTATACAACATCCCTTATTCCCAGTTTTGAATAACCAATTGCTGTGAAACCTTCTGAACGTGCTTTGCTAGAACATTTTCCTATCTCAGATCGTAATGATGTTTCCGTTAAATCCGAATTACTGTATCGTGAAGCTTTAGCTGATATTAACCGGGAGCTTTTATGCAGAGCTGCGGTTAGCGGCCAAATTTGAGAATTCCCTCGTTCTTAGTTTTTCAAATTTAAAAGCTTGCATCAATACGCAAGGTGAAAAAATAACATTTGCCACTAAACGTTTACTAGTTTGTAAATACCTAACTTAAACCGTCTTCTATACACTACTATATTAACTAAATTTACATTTAGCTAAGTTAATTCAATTCGAAGCTCTTGCGGTTAACCTTTTCCCCTATTAACTTTTCCAATAGTTATTTCTATACTGACTAGGATATTTTATCTTAAAATGCTATTCATTTTAATTGCAATAAGGATTAACGTATAATTCACCCGATTAAACCTGGATACAAGCTTGTCTATTTAATCAATTGGTTAAATACTATGCGACTCAGGAGTACTTCTGTCTTAATCGTGAACTGAATCGTGTTGTTGTTGCTGTTTATACGATAAAATAAGCTTAATGAAATTTCAAAAATTCCAAGATTAATTTGTAAAGTAGTGTTAAAATACGTGTATATTCATGGTAGATATTTTACTCCAGTTTGGGTGCAGTAAATGGAACTACAATATCCACAAAATTATTTGGATTGAGTATATGCTTTACCGGTCAATTTAACCTGTTCTTGCCGTTAGTATACATCTTCAGCATCTTTTAACTTATACCAACTACATTTTATCTTTGTAAATTTAATGCGGGAGCAATTATCGTCGTTCAGACATGTTCACTTTAAACAAATGTTTTACTCGCGGGCCCTTACTTTTAATATTAAAATGCCTATTGTTGGCATATTTCAAATGTGAACCCGTTATTCTTAACTTCCGTTTTACTTTTGTATATACATATATATATTTGAATGGGAAAACTACTTAATTATACCAATAGTTTTCGCAATTTGACTTTTGTATCCAGAACTGTCAGTTTGCTAATACGTAAGGTTGTACTTAAGTTTTTTTCACCATTTAATAACTAATATATGTCTCTATAGTAATGTTGGCATGTATAAAAAATGATCAAATATTCCTTCCAATTTGACAATCCGTTAAAATGCAATCGGAATCATTCAATAAACTGTTTCACGACCGTTCGATCGATTAGAATTCATTCCACATAAATTTAACGTGTAGTTATCATACTTAAACACTTCAAAAAATTCCGTTACAGTCACAATTGGTAAATGTCGAATTCGTGAAATTGTATTTGGCCTCATTTCATCTTATAAGACTTGAAGTCATTCCGTATTTCATCACAAGTATACATTTCACCAATCAAATTATATATTTACACTGAAAATCAAGACAATCATAATGCAGGAGCTTTACACTTAAATCATACATATATATCGTGTTAGGTTGAGTAAGATGAAGTACAATTACTATTGACAAGTTGGGACATTGTTTGAATTTATTTTCAGGTCTAGATTATCATTCATTTACGTTAATTTTTGATGCAAACACCCAAAAGTTTAGGTTAAGTATCATAAGATATGTTTGGGACCTATAAGCTATGTGTTCCTTTGACTATTGATTTTCTTGTAGTCAAATGTAAATATATTATTCAATTGGTTTAGTTGTTTTTACCACAACTTGAGCTTCTGGTAAATTAGATAACTGGATTCTGTTATTTTTGTTGGTCATAATGTCTCTCGAAGTTGTGTTCGACTCGACGTTTTCCAAGGTGGCTATAAATCAGCAACGATGGAAATGTCTCGCTCAATTTAAAACTTTCAGCCATTTTGATCATCTCTCAAAGACTATCTCATCGATTCTTAATCATAAAGTAATTTATTCCTTCAAGGAAAGTTTTTACGACCAATTTCCTGATGTATTATACGCAGTTCCAACAAAAGTTAACCAGTCTCTTGTGATTTATTAATTTAACCAATCAAGTATTTTGTTTCACGATCAAGGTTACAATATAGGTCAGAGTAGCTGAAAATGTTTCTCAAAGATTAGATGATTTGTACGTCATCCTTTGCAACAATTTAACAATCGAGTTCACCTCCAGTTCATATTTGCTGCGACCCTAATTACGTACCGTAATTGCTACTGAACCAAATGGGGTTGGACAGTCTGTTCCTGAAAATCAAACGTTATACATTAGCTTTTGTGCAGTATCACGATATGTTTTACACTGTAAGCCGGAATCTAAATTTTGTTTCCCCTCCCATCAAAACTCTCTCAATTTCTCGGTATACCTTATAGCGATAGATTCGTTACGGAATACTTTCTTTTCAATTAATTATTTTACCCAGTTGTGCATGCGAAAATACCTAAAATATACCAAATATTGTATTAATAGTAAACTTGAGGCTTTGATGATTTTGATCGGCATAGCAGTTATTTTAGCGGATATTTAATCAATACAAGTATATCTTACCTTTCGTAACTCATAATTTATTTTAACTGCTTTTTGCAATGCTTATAAATAATGGCTATAATGTTCCATAAGACGCAAGCAAAAGTTACGTAGTTTTAATATACTGTTGAACCAACTTTATATGGGTTAAATTAATCATAACCTAAGTTATCCATTTGTTCCAAGCTTCTATCACTTGTACAACATTAGTTAACTCGCTAAACTTTTCATATATTTCGTAAAACTTCTTTGCTTTAACCAAAATTTTACCGTGGAATGATTCGCAGTTATACTATATAAGCGCATGATGTGTCAAGGGTAGTTAATAAATATCTCGATCTATATTAGAGGGTTCTAAAAGATTAACTGTTATTTAAACCACTCAATGAAGCAAAATAGGTGAAATAAATTATTTATTTAAGTAGCTACATCACAACTACAAGAATCTGGCGAATGCAAGAAAACATTCATCTATTAGAAAACTGAACAGCGGTAAAAATTTCCTGAAATATGCAACTATTTGGTATAAACCAAATATTTGAACAACACGATTTCTGAGGCTAAATTATCATTTAACAGATAAGTTAGTTTACTTGACTCCAATTAATAGTTCAAGTATTTTATCATCCTTCTTCTCCCAATTCAATTAGCATACACATTTTTCTGATAGTTTATCGTCATTCAATGAGCTACATAGATGTAGTTTATGTTAGAAGTATACTATTTTGAGTATCTCTCTGCGAATAACAAAGTCAAATATGATCGTTCTGCATTAACATCGGACATTTGGAATCACCTTTTGAACTTTAATTCAACTGTTTTGGCTATAAACTTGAAGCTATTGCTGATAAATTATGTTGCGAAAACTCCATTAAATGAGTACGTTATTGGCACGATAAGACTATTTTATCTTCATTTTGCACTCCTAAGGACTTACCAAGCCGGAATATATACAAAATTTTACAATAATGAATACCCACGAAAACTTACTATTTTACCCAATAGGCAAAGATTCAATCGTCTAATTCATGCGCTTTGATTGATTTTATTCATAAAGATACATAACACATAAATTTATTTAGGAAATTTTATTGAAACGAATGAAGTGTCGTGATAAGAGAAAAAGAAAAACGCATGTTAAAGTAAGACTGGTCGTATGTGTAGTCAAGTCAATTTAAAAAGCTAATGAAACAAGCTTAAAACCACCGTTCATGTTATCTATACGAGTTAATGTACGAATCGTCGTCTCGATTAGCACAAGCCATAAATAGCTCCACAATTATCAAGTAAAACACAGACGGAAAATATCAATGGGAAAAAGCATTTAACCCAAACGACTAAATTTTATTTCAACCGTATAGTTGGAAAAACATCGTTCTCATGGCCACCGTAAACGGATGAACACGTTTCTCATTATACCACGTACCATAAATACTTCAAACCGTTCATGAGGTCGTACACGATAACCAGTAAACTGTTAACTCAATCTCATCAAGTTACACTTGTATATAAGCCACCTGGGGGGTAAAAGCCGTTCGAGTATCTCTGGAAAGCATCCAAAACAACCTGCCACTGATCAAACCGTACGACATAAAGTCAATAAAACAGTTGTGTGAATATCAGAGGACTATATCAGTCAAACAGGAGTGTGCACGCAAGGAGTTTATAATTAACTAGCGTAGACTGAATGACAAAGGAGAATCGAGACCTTTGCACAACTTGTTCGGAATAACATACGATTCATGGACAGGTGTAGACACACATACGAATATGTTAGAGTCTGATTTCATGTATCTTCAACGAAGATGATGATGACGCATGACACCTCCAAATGGTAAATAGTTGAGCAATATTGTGCGCATGGGTCAACTTTGCATGATTTGGCTAGCGCGTGTGCACTTTCAAACGTCTCGAAGGATTGAAGGGTCTGCTAAAGTTGGGGGGGGTGGTAGTGGTGGTAGTTTTTGTGTTGAAAACCAAAGGCAAATCTTTGGTATGGAATGAGGTGTACAAATTTCTTCAACTTGAGAAAAAATGTTTTGTGATAAGGAGACCAAATATCATCAGAATGACAATCATACACCTTCGTAAAATAAATAACAGATGGAGATAAAACTTCGAAAGTTTCCATATGATTAAGTTGCGTTGGCTAGAAGGCGAGCTCCACCGTTCGTTAATCAAATATTGACGATTAAGGTGAGGAAGAATTTGACCATAGAGGAGAATGAGAAGTAGGTGAGTTTGAAGACTTTGTTGCGGATGCAAGAGAAACTGGTAATGAGGTAGGTAAAACCATTTCAGGAAGAGTAGACAATGATTGTTGAATTCTAGTGGGCGTTGGTGTAGGTAATGGTAAAATTAGTGTATTAGATATCTGCTCCAAAGGTCGCAACGTTAATGGTCTAAGAGTTCTGGCTGCATCATTTTTCATGGTAGGTGAGTAACAAATATCCTTACATGAAGGAAAACTGGGTGATTGAGCCAAGCGAGGTTGAGCTGGAGGTGTGGATAGGGTGAACTGTGATGAGCCAAAACTATTATTTTCAGAATTTAGTAAGTTTTGCCGCTTTAAAATTGATGGTATAGATGTATTGGATGAACTTAAGTTGGGCAGTTGAGCCGGGGAAGTCAAGGTTGGCTTAGGACAACTAGAGCATGGGGAGTTGGCGTTACTCGTTGATGAAAGGGATGGGCTAGGAAGGGAGTCCAAAGTAGACTGATTACCATCTTGCATATATCCTGAAGTTGGAGATGAACGTTGCAAGTATACTGAATGGGATTCGCCAGTTGAACAAGAAGATAGGCCAGAGCAAGGACTCGCCAGGGTTAATTTGGACTTAGAGTCGGGGGATAGGTAACAATGAGTAGGAGAAAATGGCAAGTTGTTAGATTTAGACTCGAGAGGTGAATTTTCAATGGGTGTAGGAGGGCGCATCATCGAAACAGCAGCTTTCCATAAGCTTTCAAGCTGAGTGGGAGGTAAATTCGGCCCGTATTCCGCTTGAATATGGGCCCAGAAGCTAATGCGGTGGGTATCACAAATCGAACGAAAGCGATTGGAAATCACAGGACTAGAATCGGGGGAAGTGGGTAGATTTCCCTTTTTGGAAAAAAGATTCTCACAGTTCAATATGTTAAGCTTGTTGCGATCCGAAAAGGGTGACTTAACAGGTGAATGTATTCGACATCCGGAGTCGGGAGTTGACGGATGAGATGAAGATATTTTGGACATATTTGAGTTGGAGTACTCAGCTTGAGACTGAGTTGTTGAGCAATTAGCTTTAGCTAAGACTGGTGATGCATGACAAGTATTTGACGAAATGATTCCAGAGGGTTCTCTT
This sequence comes from Herpomyces periplanetae, assembly GCA_009733715.1. Lineage (NCBI taxonomy): Eukaryota > Fungi > Ascomycota > Laboulbeniomycetes > Herpomycetales > Herpomycetaceae > Herpomyces > Herpomyces periplanetae. The sequence goes on along the minus strand of WMKJ01000011.1, from coordinate 34,091 downwards.
GAAGTGGTATGAGTATCGGATTTATTTTGACTATCAGAAGGATAAGATACACCATCGTGAGATTTTGTTGAATTTTTCTCAGTAGGGTTCGGTGGTGTTTGCGGTATCAAAATACACGGAGTGAATTCTTTTAACCGCATGGGTATAGGGGATGATAATGGATTAGCACTTTTGGAGTCTTGTGAGGAGGATGCATTTTTCTTGAATACGGATTGATTTGGATTCGATTTTGTCGAAGGGGCAGAGGAATCGGACCGGGATGATCTTCGATGAGTTTGTTGCTTTCGGCGAGCGGCAGCATGAGACAATTGATGGTAATGAAGACGGCAAGCAAGTTCAGTTTTGTTAAGTAATGCGGCAATATGTTTGTAGGGAACTTTTCGAAGGCGAGTTTGCACAAGATATTTTTCTTCTTCTTCAGACCATGATCTAACACTGTTATGACCAGAGCACACCAGAACCTTTGAGTTGGCAATGTTTTGTCCATTTCCCATTGTAAGTGGAGTAGGAAATTTGGACATTATTGAAGATAAAAGAGAAGAAGCAAGTATAAATGTGTATATATATCCAAAAATTTGGCTAACACACGGTCAACCAAGTAGTAGAATGGAAGGGTAAAGTGATGATGGTAAACGAATGCTAAAGAGAATAAGAAACGGAAAATCGATGAAGGGAAAAATATACAATATTTAAATGATAGAGTTGGGATTAGTAAATTATAATTTATCTGGAAAGGGATAAAAAAAGATACTGGATGAAAGTAGATATAATAGAATAGTGTTCATAATCTCAGGAATGAAAATGAAACTATCGGAAAGTTAGATGCGGAAAAGGTGTATTTGGGATGCAAGAAATAGACTAGGTTACAGGGCTTAAGAAGAAAGTCATAAGAGAGGAGGAAGTGGAATGATGAAAAAAACTTATTAATATAAAGTATTGTGGAAAAATATATAATCGAGAGAAATCGAATATAACATTTTAGTAGAGACGAGCATGGATTGTTAATTTGGTGGTTCAACGACGCATACGTTGATAAGGAATTATATATATTTGTAAGTAGATTTTCATATCTAGTATGGTAAGGACATGTGGACGAAAGTAATGAATAATAATTGAAGAGTTTTTCACGCTAATATTACCAGTTTATGCATCAAAGAAGTTGGAAACAAACTGGATAGTTTAATAATTGGAGTAAAGTTAACTATAAGAAGTTCACTTTGATAAAAGCTCCTAAGTAATAGAAAGTATAACAAATGAAAACCACCTATGAGAATATCTCCTAGTAAGCATTAATTAACTAAATGGAGAACAAAACGAATAAAATATTGTATGCGATAGCTTGACTTTTGACAATGTAAAGGAGGAAGAATAATGCGAGCTGCTGAGGGCTGTTTGAAATTATGGGGCAAAGGCAAAGGCATTTTCAAAATAGGAAAAAGTCAAGGAAAGAAGATGGGACAAATATCAATCAAAACAAGATGAATGAGACTAGCGTTTGCCGAAAGAGGAAATTGATCGAAACAAAACTGCCATGTGGGGAAACTATTGACTAATCAGATAAGAGGAATCGGTCTGATTTCCTATCCTGGGCGATGTAGCATCATGTACTTGACGATTGGAGATAAGTTTGGGGGAGGTCTTTCTAAATTGAGTAACCAATCATAGGGCTGAAATCGAGGCGCCGATTCTATACTAAAATGGATGAATTTATGGTTTGAGCGAATTTGTAGCATGTAGTTTGAAGTGTTTAATGTTTCTAGATGGTATTGCTAGGTTAGATTGGTCGGATGTCGCTAGGGAATGTATGTTCTGAGAGATTAATGAGTTTATAGTTAAGTCTTCCGTATGAATTAAGGTAGGTTATGTGCGAAATTTTGATGCTTTTACTCAAGCAAAGTTTGCTTGATGCATAGAATATATGCCAACTTCAATGTTTTTAAAACCCCCCGTAACTAACGATACTGTGACCTGAATACAAATATATTACGCTATTTGGTTGATTAATTGTACGATTGAAAGAATATGTGATGTTTTTAATGACATAATGACTTAGAATTGAATCTCGGAATTTCAACTTATCTACTGTTAATCCATGAGTAAAGAATTCTGTATGTATCAAGCCCGAGCGCAAGGGGAAGATAATCGAATTCTGCATAAGCACAGTTTGCGTGAAATAATTGATTATTTTATTCTTTATCTCCTTATACATAATCTTTTATTTTAGTTCAAACTGTTTCAATTTAAGCCTTAGAATAAATTTTCGTCAATTAAACTGTTCTGCGCAGAGACACTTCGAGGCATTTTCCTTCATGATAGCGCAAATTTTTGGCATTAATCTTCATTATAATCAGATCAAAACAGCACAGAACGATGCAATCATTATTTTTATCTGTTAAAACGAGCTGATCATTTCTCTCAAACTCCATTCTGAATGATTAACCTCAGAATAGCACCCGGTTACTATTTTACTGAAACATCCATACTTTTATTCATTGTATCAGTTAATTGATATTCGAACTTATCAACATTTAGTTATGACTTTGATCATTCATTCTTAAGTAAAAAGACAGAAAATTAATCAAATCCTCTTAAGTATTATAGGTTTTGCTCCTGCGCTGATCATAAATATTGCGTAAAATTATCCTACAATTCCTGTGTACGTGTATACGTGAAAATGTTGTCATTACCTTGAAATTATAAGACTTGGTAGTTTCTAAGGTTTGTAGTTGGAAAAACTAAGTTAAGGAGAATGATAGATTAAGTAAATTTACATGAACCTTTTTATCAGAAAACAAGTTCTCTTTTAATGCGCAGTTTTCGAGTACATTATTGTTCAATGGCTCATAATCTTCTATCGAGTATGACTAGATCACGAAAATCAAGCAGCATGTGCTATATAATAAGCCGCCTGTACTATATCAAATTGGTTCAAATTCCAAAAAAAGTAATAAGCACCATAAATTTTTAAACCTGAACTCAGGTGCAATGCGAGAAATGTACCCTTGTAAAACTTAGTGTAGTGACTACCGTGCTTCCTAACTTCAACCATCGTTTAATCATCACTGTTAACGGAAGATTTTACTCCCTGGTAGCATCAATAATGCGCAATGAATGTATACGTTAGATTTGCATGATTATATTCGTAACTAAACTACAAAGAATGAGCAACATCCCATTGTCAGTGAAGTCTTAATATAACCATTCAAAGATGCGGTGATCGATCATACATGTAGACAAAAAGCCGTTATCTTCCATCAAGAAACAAATTAAGGTCATTAGTTCAAGATTATCTTGTAAAGCTGTCGTTATAGATAAACGTTGTCACCTAAAAGAACTTCCCTAAATTGGATTCTAATGCTGTTTTTGTATCATCACTATTCTACTAAATTCAGTAGACCAAGTCCTTGCCAAATTCCGAAAGCGATATGGATATCTTCTCATCGGAAATGGGCGAAACAATCCGGAAGCGAGAATCACTTATCGGTTATTCAATGCACGACCAAACTATGCTAGAACTAACTTTTAGCTATCATTTGACTCAAGTTACGCAAAAAGAAATGAAATAAAATCCTAACCTATCTTCCATGAAACGACCTGACAAACAGACATAAATTTTGTCAAAGTTTCCAATTGCTAATACACCAGTTCAAACCGAAATCGGTTATATCCTTCGGATTTGCAGCGCTTCAAATGAGCCTTTGGCATTCAATGCAGGTACATACCAAATTTATATACACTTTTGCTAACTTGATATCAACATCTCAAATGAGTTATTCATAACCGAATGATAAGTTATTTGCCTTTAGTTTATAAAAGGGCTATGGTTTGATTTGACTAATTTAATTCCAATAATTTAATTCCTACATCCTGCTCACACCGGTTGACATCCTTAAAACGATAATTAAGCTTGAAATAACATGCAGAGTCCCGAAATGAAGAAATTTATAGTCCAAATTTTTACACGAAATAGTTACTTTACAGTAAACCGAAAATTTAAAGATCCCGCAAACTTAGTGTTGGGGGTCAGTAACTCGGACAACTGATTAGGATAATGCTAATTGATTCATGATTTGAACCAATATTAACGTAACTATTACTTAACTTGTATGCCCAAAAAGACATAAAATCGGCAAGATTACTTGCTTAGCACCGTTAAACCAAAAGATATAGATAGGCAAGTATATATTGCATGCAGAATTCTTCAAAGTGTTTCATATTATGGTGATGATGATGTTCCACGCCGGTTTGAATAGTTTTAGTAAGTCTGTTCAAAACTTGGATCCCATTTTGTGTATACATAACCAAAACCCGGGTAAATGACCTCTGGAGAGTCAATACGATGCAACTCAAGGACACCCTTCTCGGAGAAATTCTGCCTAACCTTTGTTATAATGTATAACATAGTGTACTATACTTTATGGATCATAATAGTCCAGGTTAATAATATCATGAAATTTCATATAATTTTTAGATAATGCAAAACGAATATGCAAAAGTGCACGAATGTGGAAGAAGCTTTTCATAAGGAAAATTAACTCCGTAAATTTGAAATCATCAAGAGACTTTTGAAATGAATTTCTTAGTGCACTATATTTCTGCCAAAGTTTTCTCCAGAAAGTTAATAACTTATCACATATAGATACCCCAGATAAATGCATACAGGTTACTTACTTTCATATTTTTAATTTGCAAGGTTCTGGAAGACTATCTATCGAACGCTAATAATGGCTGACACTAGGAACGGTATTACACAATAACAATTTGACTGAGCTAAAGAATGAACGTTAAGGATACGAATAGTGAAATCATGGATAAAGATAAGCATGAAAGCACAATCGGAGATCATGGCAGTTGTCACTATTCACTTTTTTACAATTTCTTTCATATGGTAAAAATATTTAAGTAACAATTTTGATCTTTATCTAATATGACACTAAGAGTAGTAAGTTTTATGACATTTCTCCTATTGGATACGCATATGCTATGGACATAACAATTTGGAACTAAATACATATGGAAATTAATGCGTGAAGTTATGTTAACTAGCAAAGAAATACGTTTACTAGAACACATCATGACCCATATAATATGGCTTATCATTTTCAAGTGGTTTGTAGTTTGGATGTTTTATTAATTAGCCATGATGTTCAAATGAACAATTACGGCAGTTCCCAGAAATATTTCATTCATTGTAAAAGGTAAATATGAGTTGACTTTCAATTTAGACTTCTAGAATGAATTAGTGACCCGTAAAATCCAAGTCTAACGGGCAATTAGTCCGATAATTTGAATGTTTGAAGTCCGATATATCATCACTTTTTTTGTTTCCAATTTTAAAGTGTCCATTGTTTTAATGCCCGATAGTCACTTAACCTAACGGAAACATGCGAAGCTTAGTTTCAGGGAATTAATAATAAAGTCCATTAGCTACCAATTAAAATAGCCTTTATCATCTCGTTCCATTAACGTTGCTATTATTCGTTTTGCTAATAGCGTAAACATGGACGAGATTGTTAAAAATTCAGTCTTTTAAACGTCAAGTGAAATAGCCTGAAATTGAACCCCCAAGACTTTTATTTTGATCGAGATTAGCATACTAAGAAATCCCTTATTAGATCCGTACAACAATTCCTGACAAATGATTGTTATAAAAGGGTAATGTCCAAAATAGAATGAAAAATCGAAACTGTTTGCATTAGTTTTGATAGCATTTAGGGTGGTATCATTTCAAGGACAACCTTGAGACTTTTAGCAAGCTCTACTTATTTCTAAAATTTGGTTTGAATAAATATTTTAAGTAAGAAGTTCAACAAATGAAAATCCTTGCTAGCTTAGACTACGATAGAATAATAACCAAGGATATATCTAGTTTCCCTATTAAAAGTTTTCATCGCTAAATTCAATAACATCATATAGCCTTGAATTTAGATTAGCTTATTTCAGTAGTCCAATAAACTTTATCTTTGGACCGACAAACGTCGTAGATTATAGTGTATAGTTTACTTGTACACTACTTATGATCAGGTAATTGATTTGGCGCTAACATTGTACTTAACTGTTGTGTAGTTGTTAGGGTAAGATTATTTGCAGTAGTGAAATTGTAGGTATGAAGGATCAGATGTGATTTGGCAGTGATTATTTTTGGAGATATCATAATATATATTTTACTGCTCTAAATATATACCAACTATCAAGATTTAGTTAATTGAATTTGGTTGTCCAATTGACTGTTCCGAAAATGAGTAAATGTCTTTATCGTAAGAATAAGACAAAAATTGCTTCATCAAATTTAAAGAAAAGCATCACTTTCCTAGAGAAAAAATCAATCATTTCACCATCCATAATATACGTTGGAATATCGAATCACCTAAACTTCCTATCAAATATACATCATATACTTCACATAAATAGTAAATCAAGACGACTAAATCACTTATCATGGTTTTTATGCCTAAGGTCTGAGACCAATGCTAAGGCCGTGAATAAATTGGTAACCCTCTACTTACAAAATCTCATGGTAGTACGTTATATTCTTATTGGCTTAATATTGTTTAGAATAGTTTCCGATGAGGATTGCCTTATGAAAAGATGACCTGTGTTCACCAACTTGGTACAAGACTAAAATATTCGCTTGCTCGAATGCGTACCAAATACTAAGAAGCGTATACGAATGCCTGTGCTGAGTGACTTTCACAATAATTTTTGAATAGCACCCTTCACTGTGCAAAAGCGGACTAAAAATTTACATTTCGTTCTATGCATCCGCCATCGTGATAAAACTCTTTACTTCAAGTAATTGGAATTTAATGAACACATACATCAATTTTCAGTCGTAAAAATATTTGCAAATCCATTAGTCCCAATTACAACTTAATTTTTATGCATACAATGTCATAATTCTCATTAAATTGTATTCTAAACACAGACTCAATTCTTAGGCTTTAAAAATATTACCCAGCTAAACTTTGACTACGCCTGCCCGCCCGATCGGTATCACCAGTGTATTAAGTTAACTTTTACCTAGTAAGACTTGTAAAGCCATGATGCCATGAAACAATCACATCAATTACCCGAATCTATCAACAAAGTTGATTAAAGTCAATGTCATTTTGCCCGTTCTTTTATTTTTTCATAAAAGATAACTTCTTGTGACCAGGAAGATCTTTCGACTCAGTCATACATATCCTAGAGTTAAGCATGTCACTTAAATTTCAGTGTAACGGGTTTTGATTCTTCAAACATTATTAACATTTTATGTTACTTTGGAAATTGATCAATCTAAATAAATATTTTCATATCAATTGATAAAAGTGACCTTCGCAGAAACTTAATACTTCCCCTTTCCAATTCAAACTTGTAGGATGGTATATTTGAAAAGTAGTTTGAAATCTCATTTTATAAAACGTAAAATTTGACTTCAATAAAAAAACGTCCATCCACGCAAATATTTAAATAAATTTTATACATGAGCATTCTGATGAAATTTTACCCTTATTGGATGTAGATAACAGTTGCATACAGTTAAATTGAAATTCAATCATGTCAGTAAGTTGTTAATATTAATGAACACACGACATTTTGATTGATCAAGAAATATACAAGTTATACCATACTCCATCGTTCATACAGAGTACTATTATCCAAAATTCATTATATATTTAACAATACTGGCTTTACAATTGCTGAAACATTTTTTCTGTTCCAAGCAGAATGACAATCAAACAAAAATGACCTTCGTACAAAATAATGGAGATTTGTACGTCTTGCTTGACTCAAGTTCTTTATATTTATGTGCAATTAAATGACAATATTTTTTTCAAAAAAATTGATAGAGATCGTCATCTGTCAATCCGTCATTTAAACTTGTAATACTAATTAGTATAATGCGGTCAAAGAGAACTAACCCTCCAACTGTCTGCTCGTTTGCTCGGGTAGTTCCGTTGCATTATGTTTAAACTATCATTTGGGAAATTTTCAATTCATTAAACACATCACAAATAAGTTCTTTTTGTCCTAACCTAACGAAAGGTTATCCTATGGAAGAAGTTAAAAATTCTGCAGTTAACTACCGTTAAATCGCATGCAGCTTTGATTCTCTTAGCTTCAAATCATTATTTTAGGTATAACTTCTTGCTTTTGATTCTAAATATTTTGTTGGCATAATGAAACTGGTCCCTTTTGACAATATATTCGCTGCATTTGCGATCATGAAGTCATTTTGTATTCTCATCAAGGAAAAAATATCGCTCCACCGTTTTTTAAAACCATTTGTATAATTCTTCATTGTGAACAAATACAAAAATATGCCATATGTTCCCGTTTTTGAATTATTTCTAAGTCCGACATTCCATATTATTGATTTCACTTAAACTAAAACTAAATCCCTTTTGTTCCCCCGTTAACTTCAATAATGTGAACTTTCCTTATTCATTATCAACTTTCCAATCATAATTCATTGTATGCAAAATCATGTCATATCATTTACTTCTCTATTCATTGAACAACTTGTACGTCTTTCGATCCGTAAAATTCATCAAACATTTCAAGTATATCCTGCCATTATGAGTCCCCAAGCTAAGATTTACTACCTGAGCGTTCTTCATTATTCCCTGCAATTTATTCATTTAAACTTTCTCCGAGATCTTCATTCTTGATTTCCTTTAAACTTAATTTACTCGTGCTATTTTGCCATTCACCTCGTTGGATTCCCTTATCCGTTTCAGTTATTGAATTTCCCGTAACTTTATCATGATTATCGAATTTGTTAACGTGGTTTTCCTTCAAATGAAAACTGAGAATGCTGAGACCGGTTAAATTATCATTTCGAAAAAAGGAGGCGTAGAAAGGCTCGTATACGTTATTTTTAACTACACCCGATTTTTTAGATTGTGAAAAAAACTGGCTGAAGCGTGATGGACTTCCTACTATTGCAGATGTCGAATTTCCAGTGTGATAACCCCCTGACGTGCCTGTCGTACTAGAGCAGAAAACCCCAGTTTTATCACCGCTAGTTAATCTAGCGATTTCATAGTCTCGGTGAAAAGAATGGAGTTCACTGTTACCAGAAGTTATATAACTTCCGCTTTGCATCGATATATCTATGTCTCTTCTTCCAGATTGTGCATGCGAAAAATCGCTGTGTGGCTTTTGACGATTTTTGTCCGTCATTGATAATCCGTCAAATTCCTCAGCAATATTTTTCATTGTTGATATGTCATCTAAGTAATCCGAGTGAAAATTGTTAGCAAATCTTCCGATTAAACTTTATTTACATGTTGAATTTGTATCGATATACACTCCAAAGAGGTTCACCAAGACAATTACCTTGTGATAAAAATGTTCGTATAGCACTTGTACCAGTATTTTCGAAATTTACTGAACTTTTAGGTAACGAGCATCTTAAGCTAGTATCTTCAAATTTTGTATTCAATGGTCCGTAAAATTTACCCGACAATGGATTGGGTATGGATTCATGAGATTTGATAAAATCTTCCTCAGTTTGAAATTGATGCCTTGAGCACAGTGAAAATTTTTCCTGAGAAAGCAATGAAGATGATGGCATAGTTATTTCTGATGAACTTTTAGCAAATTCCGAACTTCCTATTTGGCTAGAATTGCCATACGTATTGCTTAGAATGGAATTGGTGGTATGATTTCCATTTGACACTTGGATTTTCCGTAATTCGTTATCAGTATGCCACGATATTGAAACCGGAAGTACTTGGTTGCTACCTTGAACACAAGTTCGAAATCCAGTATCTGCTGATACAAGTCGAGTCACCGGTGAAATTCCATTAAGTGAAGTAACTGAAGTGGTAGAATCCCCAAGTAGCATGGAACCCAGGGTAGATGAAGATGGACTCCGAACATCTGTTTGTTGTTGTGAAGTTGTAAAGATAGACGATTGAGATTTCAGCGTGTCATCAATCGTAGTATCAGTATTATTACTAGACGTATAGTGAAAATTCGATGCCGTACATTGGGAATTTGAGACAACAGATGAAGGAAAAGGCAGTGGCATGTCATTGGCACGAAGTAAAGGAGGACTAGGAAGAGGAGGATTTGCAGCCCTTGGATGTAAATGTGTATTGCGTGAAGTAACCAAGGAATTTTGTGTCAATGCAGAACAAGAGGTTGATCCAGTTGAACGATTGGATAAATTAACCTGGAGTGAACAAATGGGAAATGGCATCAACGCAGCGTAGTTTGATACTCGCCCATTGGGTAAAACGTGTTGATTAGCGCATTTCATTCCAAATTTACAATTTCCCTGAGCATATACATATTTTGTTAGCTGTAAAAGAAGCACACAATGGGTGAAATTTGGATGATAGCAATACCAATGGAACTGACCTTTTGATAATATTTACACAACGGTACAGGATTCATTGAGTGAGAGAATGGACAGGAATTTCCGGCCTGACAGGCACCCTGCTTAAAAAATTTACATGGCACATGAGCGGTAGCTAGACTCAAAGGGAAAAATATTTGGAATGTTAGTTTCGACAATTTAGACACTAACGCGACGGCTAACCAGATATTTAATTTTTAAAGAAAATGGATAATACGCACTCTGAGGGGGGGGTCGAATCGGTCCCAAAACTGGCCGAGAGAAGGCATTACCGGGAGAGGATGGTGAGGAGGATAAGCTTAAGTTAGACGCGATGGAATAATTGGATACACTAGATGCTGAAGATACTATTGGCATGATACCCGTAGTTGCTAAAGAGGATGAAGTGTAAGGGTGAATGGAAGCGAACACGGGAGAGTTAAGATTTGTATGGGAGCGGAAACATGATGGAAGTGACGAACTCTGGGAAAATTGAGAGGGAAATGCAGCCATAGCAATGGAGTAAAAGTATAAATTATTTATGCTGAAAAATCGAGAGGATGTTAACGCAAGATGAATTTGGAAATACTTTTAAATAGAAATAAACTGTCAAGCGCATGAACATAATTGTAGATAAATATTTAAAGGTAATAATTTGGTTGATAGGAAATTTGATGGATGAGAAAAGTCGAATACCCAAAGGCTCAGAGAAATAAAGAAAAATGCACAAAAGAGTAAATTTAAAAGATGCACGAATAACTTAATATAGTGGTACGTAGTAAGTTGAAGAAAGCACGCGACAAAGCTATGTCATTGTTAGGGGCAAGTTTAGGAAATCAGGAAGGGTGTGTGAGTAAAGTATGTATAAATGAGTGAGGGAGAAAATGGCTTGTGAATTAAACAGAATTGCCCAAGTAAATTAGACATGTATAAACTATGGATAATATGAACCGAACGCAAAAGGAAGATTCCATGAGCAGATGCCATTGCTCATCATGAAAGATTTGAGGGAAAGGTATACATCAGATTGATATATTTGAGTGCATATATACGGGGACATAAGTATATATATTACTACGTATTGTAATATATACACACACATGTATACCTGTAAATCTACATTTAAATATAATAAAGATAACTTATTGTACTATTTAAATACACCTAAAAATCCTTTAAATGCAGTTTTTCCTCGCTTTCTATCAATTTGCCAGCACGTTATACATGCAGTTAACCTTAATTCCGGCATCCCGGCATCACTTTCCTGTTTCGTCTAGTTTCTGATTTCCCTAATTTGAAAAAATGTCCGAGTTTCCCCTAGTTCTTTCTCAACACATAACTTTCGTCTCGTCTGATGTTGATTTCCGTCTCGTTTTCAGCCCTACCATGATTTCCTTAATTAGATATTCTGTTTTCAGGAGGGGAATATAAGATGAATGAGTATGTTGGATATAACAAGTCGAGAAATTCTAAGAAATTTTCCCATTAATTTATCAACGTTATTGATGGTAAAGATATACCAGCCTATTAACATTGATTCTTTAGTATTACCATTAAACTTCTTGATTGTTTATCTATTCGATAACCCAGTTGTTTAACCTTCACCGTTCTTCCTTTCATAATATACTTATACCCCATAGGTTTTTGACTTGGGTTTAATTATAAATTCATCTCACACCGATATCCAATTCGACTGATTGATTGATTGTGTATAGAGTAGCATAATTTTTCGGATATATTGGTGTAATTGGTATTCTTTCGTACTTGGAAATTCCCACTTATCATCAGACTAATAAGTACAATTGGCGTCTGTAGTTTTTCCTAGCAGGAGTATTAACCTTTGTTTTAACATAAAATATTAACCTATTTTCCCATTCTTTTGATCTTTGTATATGATCATGTTTACCAAAATCCTTAGTTCTTCCAGTCATTTGGTATTGCGCTGCTATTCATTGAGTAAGTCTATGAGTGAATTCTGCTATCCGTGAATATAATCCCTTGACTAATTTTACAGGTTAAACAAATCATTTTACAGCACTCTCAAAATATTAGCCAATTACAACTACTTTTATCCCTCCACTTCAAGATTAACGCTAAGGTTAAGTCCCTTTATGTCGTGTATCATCCGGACCATAAATTTCTTTGAATTAGTTAGGCAAATTATTTCTAATACAACAATAATATCATGAATTGTTAAGCTGACGTATATTCTAAAATCATGAAATACCAACTACTGCTGGCCACACCATAATTCTCCATTTTGAAAAATACTTTGCTCGTCTCGATAAAGTCGCAGTTCCGTTTTACTCTACTGAAAATACAATTTTCCCAGTCTCTCTAAAAATGAGTTTAACCAATTAAATATATATCTATATTTTTCCTCTTATACTTAATATTTATCATTATATTCCATACGTGTACCGTGAGCATAATGACATACACAATGCAGGTTCGCAAGTGTCTCATACATCACTTAACGACAAAAATCTGTAGATTTGATTCCAACCAATTCACCAATGGGACATTCAATATGTTATATTAATAATTTATCGCATTTTTCGGCCATAGTTTTTGCACTTTTAATCCTATTTAATTTTTGCTATTTAAGATCATATCAGCAGTAACGTAGTTGAAACATTCCTTCTAGATTAATACACCTATTATCAGGATAAGTTTGATCCACATCTACAGAAACTTATACCTCTATACGCACCAAAAACTCCAATTAACTGCCATAATCCTTCGTAGTGTATTTAACTTAACATTACTCAGCAATAAATTTGACTGTAACTTCTAAGTTTCTCATTTACCATAAAATAATTGATATAACGAAATTAGGAGTCGCATGAAAAATTACGAATAATAAATTAATAGCATTATGAATCCTTAAAATTCTTGAAATTGATATAGTGACAAATAAATCCAAATCAAACCATCAATTGTGTGTAAACCTCTGTGCTTGGGTTTAGCATATTCTTAAGCAAAAAGAACAATTGTCATTAAAATTTGCAGGGTTGGGTACGTTACGCTGTTCCAAAGACCTATCAGTAAGATGATGCAATAATGATAAGAAAAATTCACAGCATCTCCAGCAAAATTAAATCAAGTTACACCGACCTTAATCTTTAACTTGCTCGTTACTCCAAGGTTTCTGACGCTTGCGCGTGTTCCAATGTAGAGTACGCCTGATACTGTTAATCCAATCGTCTTGGCCACGTTTTGGCGAGATTATCTTGGGAAATGGATACCGTGATGCAACAATAGTAACATAATCTCCGGGAAATAGTTCTGTATGCTCTTTGCCATCGAAACTCACCCAGCTATTACATCTGGAATCGTATGATACTGCAATTCTCAGTGTAATAAGATCCGGTAAAATAATGGGTCGAAATGATAAGGTATGAGCACATATAGCTGTCACAAGTATCACAGGATTATCCGGATGACACAATGAGCCTCCCGCTGCAAGATTATATGCTGTTGAGCCTGTTGGTGTCGAAACGCATAGGCCATCTGCCTGAACTGTAGTATAATAGGCATTGTTACCGAACAACTCGAGCGTCGACATTGTCGCATTAGGACCTCGATCAATGACAATGTCATTCAAAATTTGTCGGGTTCGATCCAATTTATGTGTAATTTTATCGGACATTGCTTCCATGATCAACTCGTCAACAATGTCCCTTTTCTTCATACTACCGTTTTCATCAAATTCCTTTACAGATCGCATAACTGAGACCTCTAGTCTTAATCTTAGCCTCAGGCTAACACCCTCATTTTCTACACGCTCGAATGTAGTACGATAATTTTCAAAGTTAAATTGAGTTAAAAAACCCAGCGATCCCATGCAAAAAGCCAATACCGGTGGCACAATTTGCTGGAAAAGCCAACTGGCATACAGAACGGTTCCGTCTCCTCCCAACTGTAATATTGTATCGTTAATTCTACTTACGGTTCATGAAGTAAACTATTATGAAAAATATGCTATGCTTTAATTTAAAAAAAATCTGACATTTCTTATAACTCACCGCTATAATTAAGTCGAATGTCAAGGGAGACTCGATGCACATTTTTGCATCCCAGAATCTTAAGCGATTTTCAAAGCTTGGATTTGACTGTAAAAGTCCTGCTGCATCAAACTGAGGGTCATCCGCATATTTGTCTTCAATATACCTGTAGTCGGAATTCAAGTGTTAACCAGGTGATTCTTTGCTGAATTTGTTTTCAAGAGTGGCCTGAAATATCCCTTCATTGCATAGAACACATACACATTATAGCAGCGTGATTGATGTAGCAAAAGCCACCGAGCTAACTCACGGGCATGGGGCAACAAATCAGAATCGTTGGGCTTCACCAATAATAATAGATTTTGCAGGCGCAGACGTAGTCTCATGTACGATAACTGTCGAGCTAACCGTCGAATGCTATGAGGAGTATCCAACAATTGAGTTTTAGTAATTACACGGGAAGAGTCACTTCCTGAAAGCTCATGTATTTGTGAATTCGTCTCATTTGACATATCGAGGTTTGAACCGAAGTAGTAATGGGCGCAGGCTGCAAGTCCATTATTACCAGGTTCGTTAAACATAATTATGTTACTGAGCGGCGAGGCCAAAGACGACTTTCGCCGCGTATTCTCAACTTCCATTGGAAGAAGTTCGACCACCCCTTGGTACTCATGATCTATCGAACTCGTCTTGGTATTTAAAAGAGGTAAATTCTTTTCATTTTTTTTTAGTTTATTATTTGATGACATGCTGGAATGGTGCAAAACCCAAAAACGGTACTCAACACATCAAGTTTCACAACGGGAATAATGAAAAATGAAGTCATGAGGAATCAATAGGAGTGTAATCTGAAGTTATTCAAAGTATGCTTTGAATTAAATCTACTATTCACTTACGAGTCAGACAGCATTTTGCCCTGCCGCTTAGCATGCTAGTTGCAAAAGATGAAGTCTTGATTAAACCCTCCCCTCTTATTATGCCTGTGTCTGTTCTACTGAAAATCGTAACTACTCCATATACTGCGGCTTGTGCAAATCGTATACTTTATATGATACTATATTAATGATTTTGATTTCTTTCTGCTTTCTAAACCTGACTAAAACTCACTTATCAGATCAATATCTTATGACTGGTTGAGTCTTGTTAGATTATAATATGTTCAAATATTAAGAAATAATCTAAATGCTAAGCTAGTTTACAACGAGCTTGAATCGCGCAATGTATTAAGTGCTAGTGTTGTTCTGATCGACTAGCAAAACACCGGAAAGTGACGAAGATCATAACAATTTTCAAACATGTGACACTATGATCAATACAAATTTATTGTAAAACCAGAGATGATTTTCCTTTGAGACTTATATTCGCTTGTTTTCTTATTTAGGCGCAATAGCTTAATTGCTGAGTGTTTAGGATTACTGCTTTTTAAAAAGATATTAAAGTTGATACAAAACTTTATCTTGTTTTTTCGAGTGAGAACGTAGAGACATAATGGAACAATATCATAAATGTTTACGGAATGCCTGAGTAACAAATGGCAGAAAAAGTATAAAATGTAGTCTCCCTTCATGATTCAGATAACCAAGGGTAGCCAGGATTACCGAGGTCAAATTAGCATCCCTACAAAAGTAAAGTGACACGAAGCATCCAATTGCGCCAATTAGAGATTAACGGCAGTTGGTTAAAATATCAAACAAAAAGCAGAAACAAAGGCTACGCCTCGATTTTCCCGATCTGATCAGCTGGAATTAAAACCAAATTGTCCGGAAAAGAGGACTCTCGAATGCCATGTGTCAATAAATACATTTAAGATACATCAACACAAACTTTGTTAATGTAATGTAGTACAGCTGAGCCATGATACGCACATGTGAATAAATATGGGTAAAATTTTAAAAGCTAGCTGAGTAGGGAAAAACTACGTATTTAATAGTGAGTTTTGAGAATGAAATCAAGCTGATTATTGGTTTGGAGTAAACATGTACATTTAAATGGCAAATATTCATTTTAAATACGATGGATAAGTGAAGGTGAGGCCTAATTCAAAATGGAGAACGTTTTATACTTGAGTATAAATCAAGAATGTCTCTCTAAAGTTTCAGAGGTGATAAATAGGTGATGCTATTTACATTACCTTCAGACTCTCAGTTGTATCATGGTAAAGGCTATTATGTTTTAGAACAACATAAATTAACCAGGTCAGCACTAAGCGTAAAACGGGCTTACCCCATAGAATTAAGTTAATTTATAGGAGTGTAAATGATGGGGAACAAGAGTGTTTGAGCAGTGAGTGCTTCTCTTTGACGTCTAGTTCGTCAACTGACTTAAGCTAAAATGCGAATTGCGGGGTCTAAATAAGGAGACATCAAAGGAATACTGATTGGAGAACTGTGTCAATTTAAGGGTTTTAGTTACGAGGGAAGCTAATGTATGGTATTTTTGAAGAATCCCAATTATAATACATTGTTTATGGTAGTGGAGACAACATGACGAAATAGACAACACTAACCAAACATAGATAGAGGCGGTATAAAATTAGCCCGTGTTAAAGTAGTTGATTTGAAAAAGATTAAAAGAAGGAATTTTGTGAATGTTAAGCTAAAAATAAAAAAAACTCTCAATAGGTTTCCAGCACAGTGGAAAAAAGATAATTAACAATTGAATCAATGAGTTCTAAAACCGCGAGTTTTGGTAAAGGAGTATAGCATTAAATTACGAAACATTCAAAGGATAAAAACAACCAATAAAAATTTGGAAGCACTTTTCCAATATTGATTCCATGATAATAGTACGAGATTTGTTCAGAATGCTACAATTAACTATACCGACATGTTGGTATCATTTATTAATTCAACTGGGGAAATTTACGCCTGCACAAAATTTGAAAGTGGAATGACTATAATTTCCGTACGAAGTATTTTCTACCCAGTATCAAATTTTGTAATTTTGAAAGTAACAAAACAACAAATATTTTTGATGTCCAAGGGCTCAAGTGAGGTAAATGAGTGGAAAAGTTAAAAATTGTTCTTGAATAAAACGGGTATAAGATGAATGTGCGATTGAAACTTTGACGGAACCAGCGTATGATACACTTCTACTTCAAGAAGAGGTAATAATTGTAAGGTAAAATTACAAAAATGATGAATGATATTCTTGTTAAGCATAAACACTTTGACAAATAATGTAAAAATTTAAGGTTTTTCTAAACGATAAAGTAAAGTTATCATTCTCCGCAAGAAAAGGTATATTTTAGTAATAATAAAATTTTATGAAAATGCGACATTGCAGAATATCATGCATACAAATTAATAGAGATGAGAATTAGGTTTCAATAAAAAAACAACACAAAATTTTTTGGACAAAAAGAGAAAAATTATGGAAAATGGTAAAAATGAAATAAATTCCAATATGTAAATTTACAACCGGAAATAAAAAGCTTCCTTAAACAAAACTCTCGAAAAATTCAAACATGAAATAACCTCAAACCCCAGTCAACCATACAAGGAAGTAAGCATCGACGTGACTAAATTAGGCAAGAGTCGGGGAATTATTGAAGATGCGGGAAAGAACAATTTATATCACAATGTCAATTACCAAACTTGGTAAACTTGACATATCTTTGCTACGCCGCATTATGTACAGCCACTACAATGTGGCTTAAACATGTGAATGTGTTTCCAGGCAGAGGGAAAATTTGTGGCGCGAAAACGCTCTCGAAGGAAGAGATGGATTTTATTATTTTTCAAAAAATAAACCATCTTTTCATCACGAGTTTTATGGTTATGAGTACGATTGGAAATGATTTCTCATAATTTTTGGATGGGCTAAAACTTTCTCAATTGTTCACCTTAAAAATATGTGTTTTTGTTCAACTTTAAGTTAATCAGTTTTCATTAATATTATCGCGTAAATTGTACTTTGTGAACCAATATAAAGTGAGAAGGAAAATTTATTCTTTTCAAATTGCGTTATAGTAAACATTTTTTGAACTTTTGATGTCAAAATTTGAATGTTAACTCGACTTTATATTATCATATAGTATAATTTCTCGTATTAGTTAGAGATTATTGTCCCATCACCCCTAGCTAATCTACTTTAATCATTTTGATTATACTTCTCACGCTATACGAGATTTAATATAAACTTCTTTGAACAACTAATTTTTAAATATGGCACCCGACAAAGCTGGCCGAGTAGTCTTTGTGGGTAATATACCTTATGGAATCGTTGAAAAAAATATTGTCGATACCCTTTCAAGGGCAGGGCAAGTACTCTCATTCCGGCTTGTGTACGACAAGGATACGGGTAAACCAAAAGGATTTGGATTCGCAGAATTCTCAGATGCAGATGCCGCGGCTAGTGCAGTTCGCAATCTCAACGACTTTGAAATAATGGGACGTAAATTACGAGTTGATTATTCTAATGATGCTCCTGCACACGAAGGACAATTTTATCTCAGTTCAAATAATACCAATACAGATTCAACAGTTTCTAATTACGCCACAGGTGTTGATGGAAGTAATTCAGGGATTGGTGGATCGACATTATCATCTAACTTACTACCCCCTCTGCCGGCTGGTGCGGATGTTCCACCAGAATTGACTGCAACAGATTCTATATCACGCACATTAAAGACATTACCACCTCAGCAACTTTTAGACATACTAGTACAAATGAAAGCTTTGGCCACCGGTAATCCTAACAAAGCAATTGAACTCTTAAAACAAGCACCTCAGCTTTCATATGCAATTTTTCAAAGTTTACTGCTTCTTGGACTAGTCGACACTACAACACTAGCTAACGTTTTGACGAATACATCACTCTCAATGATGAATTCTACCATCCCTGCTGGTAATGCACCGACTCAAGCTCTTTCGTTCAACGTTGCTCCAAATCATACAAATCCCCCAACTTCTCAAATTTCTGCCCCCTTGCCAACTAATTTGGGTATCACTGGCTATCTTCCTATACAAGGTGGTGTCGCGCCCCAACAAGCATATGCTACGGGAGCTTACGGTCTGGCGGCACCAGTAGGCTCGTCGGATCCATATAGTTTACAATCTGCCACGGTAAATCATCATCCTGGAAATATTCTTGGATCCGTCCAAGCGCCTTCACAGCAGGTGCCTCAGTATGGAGTTCCAACCTCAGTACCTTCAAGAGAAGAGCTGATTCAACAGGTTTTGGCCCTTACCACTCAACAATTAGAAGAGCTTCCGCCAGCTGATCGAGCTCAACTGGAGCTACTACGGAGCCAATTTGGCACGGTTGGTTATAGATGATTCTCACATTTTAGTTTACGAAGCTAGGCATTCCTAAGTAACTTGTTCCGGTTTTACCAAACTAAAATGTGGTATTTTATCAATTGGTTGGGAAATATCAAGTGTTAGATACTAATAGGCTTCATTTCGTGCATATTGGCCTTGCCTGGTTTGGTGAATACAGTGCACTGTACTGCGTGGACCGAAGGAAACATTTGGGAATTTTGGAATACTGGGCATATTTGAAATGGAAAATTCGAAAGCCAAATTAGTGTTTTCTCCGGATATAAGGCATTAAGACGAGTTTTTGATGATGTTGAATTGAATTAGGGCCCATATTTATAAAATTTGCAGTGAGTGCGACTGAGCGATTAATCAATAGTTGCTTTAAACCATTTGATATTTATAGAAAATGTACTTAATTTATGTTAAGGTTAATGGAACAAATAAATAAGAATATGGTGACCAGTTACGTTTGTTTTGTAATACAAAATGTATGGTCAAGTCAAGTCTCCAAAATTAATTTAACAAGTTTGAATTTCATGTGTTCTCTGGTACATTAAACGGGACCTTACGTTCAGCTAAGTTATTTTTGCGTTATCATGGACGTAAAATGGGTTAAAGTATCCCGTAATATGTCCGACCAACTCAGATGAGCATCGTAGGACGTGCTAAAATACACAATGTAGGCGTTGATGTTAATAAATTGCTATTAAAAGTGTGTATTGAAAGATATTACAATTACTTTATACAATTAATACTAATTCCCATAAAATATGAGTATATATAATTTATTATTATGGATTGAACTAAATAAAAAAAGCCAGTAATAGCATGAAAAATATGAGCTATATACGTCAAAAGTATTTAAATGTTTTAAAAATCCACAAAAAGATAAAAAACGTCAAATTTCCAAGATAAAGTCAAAAAAATTGGGCTTGGAAAGATGAACGGCGACTGCTTTGGAAAGGAAGGAGTTGCGCGGCTAGTGACATGGTAGGACTACGGGCATATAAAGCCACAGCAGCTCTGACTTACTCAGCAGGGTCGTATGTGGCTGGAAACCATGGATTGGGGCTGTGCAAGGATTCTCCTCTCAAGAATATTGCACGTGACCAAACAGGTGTTGGTACGGCGGATTTTTGTATAGTTAGACGAGTAAAATTTCACGAGGTACGAAGATCAAAAAATTTATGATTTTATATTTGGTTTCGAAATTCTTGTTTCATTGGAAAATATCTTATTATCAATGTCTCTAAATCATAAGGTTAATAGTTTTATGTTATAAGTCAATACCAGCAATTCTCTTCATGTTGCATTTCCATTATCTTGCAAATGATTAAATCTTCACGCTTTAAACATGACCAAATCGTCCAAAGTTAAATATAAATATTCATTCTACAAATTTCGTCCACGAAAGAACGATAAACATCAGAGTAGTCCACCGGATAAATCGTACGTCCTTCTCCTTATTTAGTCATATCGTGACATTTTATTTTATATCTTGTTTTATCGCAATGCTAACTTGTTCTACCAGTTTAACCTCTTCCGATTCAAACGAGTATCAACCAAACTCGTCCCATCATGCATTAAAATCTACTAGTAAGCCATTGAAAACTTCAAATGCTAACAATGAATTTGAGAACAGCGACATTCCAGCCCTATCATCATCACCTCGGGTCAACAAACATCAATTTTCTTCAGAACACATAGGTTGCGCTACACTGAATTCAGGAACGGCTAAACATTTTTCAAGGTCAAAATCACACAGAAATCAGCTGTCTTGTCGACCAGATGGCCTTATTTTAAGCTCGCTAGCTTCTTCTTCGTCTTCAAGGCCCAAGCAACGCCACACAGCTTCAACTAGCTGTTCATCATCATGTCAAGCTCAAGATATACATGCCAATCCTACTTCCGATGAATCATTTTCAGATCAATCCTACCCTACACTCACAGTATCAAAGAGCGAAAAAGCCCCTGCAAATACCTTTACAAATCCTACCGATTTTTTTTCATCCAACAGGCATCACGGTAGTATACGCTATGCGGACGAATTCTGGAAAACCAGTGGAAACGGTGAATGCTCGTGCTTTTGTGGCAAATGCGCTGTCATGCGTATAGATCTGAATGATAATCAATCTCAATCATCATTCTCCCATGAACAATGTTCATCAGCGTTAGCCTCTAACTCTTCAAGTTTTCCTAAAAATTCACGCTGTCATTACACCTCTGAAGAAGCTCCCATACGTTCATCAAAAGTATCCAAAATTCAGAATTTACCCGAAATGTCTTCAGTTCACAAATCTAAAGGGCGTCCCGTTTTAGGGCACCAAGCTCGTTCTTCCACAACATCAAGATATTCCGACAGTCACAGTGATAAACATTCTGTGCTTGACTCACATCAAGAAGATGAATGGTCTGACAGTTATTCAGACTCAAATTGTGAATTTTCAGGCATTTCGGTCAACTCGAGAAACACTCATACATCTTCAAACTCAAAACAGTACTTTATTCATAACTCGTCTTCCCAGGAAGATTTTTCAAGTGGCTCATGTAGAGGCATTTCTAAACCATTCCCATCAGACTATGAAGTTAGCCATGAGTCGTCACCCGTGCCTCATGCCTCTGAAGCATCTCATGACAAAAACTCCAACGATGATGATCTAGCGTTTGGTTCTGACGAAAGTTTGGATTCAGAAGATTTAACGGGTGATGCACACAATTCTTCCGGAAAGAAGTTATCCGACTCGAAACAACCTGTTAAAAATTCCAAAGCCTCACGTTTTAAACGTCGCATTAAAGATGTAGACTATAAACTACGTCAAACTCTCACTGAAATATCTATGGTGACTGCGGCACTTGCCGCAACCCAGACTGATAACCACATTAACCTGGACTCTTATCTGTCATCCTTGTTGAATGATTCTCCCAAACCAAAAAAGTTTAGCTCTCGTCACTCCAAAAAACCAAAAACAACCATGACGGGGTCTACCAATTTTAAAAGCTTCCCAGCCAATGTTTCACAAGGCGTCCAGCCTAACTTTTCGAGTGCTGAGGCGCACGGACCTGACAAATGTATCAATAATCATATAAAACATAAGTCTTCTCAATCCGCTGATGAATGGACAGATGTTTCTGATGATAATCTTGACTTCGGTGAACCTGACTGTGAATCCACTGTAACTGATTTAGGATTTAACTCAACAAATACATCCGTGGTTTCCAGTGGGTTGGCTTATGGCAGCTTTTACGATTCTCCCCCCGATGTTTCAAGCGGACATGAGTCCCAGTCGCCTATGACCCCGTTGAGAGATATAGATCCACGAATATGGCTTCGAAGCAGGCGGCGTCTTAGTCGTCGCCCCAGGCGAATCCCCACGCGGAAACTCTCTCCATCCGCAATTAACGTGGTTTCTTTATCCCCTGATTTGAATAAGCGCCGTCAACAATATAACCATCAATCAATAGCCACGGATCCATTACCAATCATTGAACGTTCCAAGTCATCTCAACAAACCCATTCCAAAGTTCAGGTCAAGTCAGTTCCATTGAGAGATCAGTCTCCGCAACTCAAATCCCCCATTATTTCTCAGACGAATGGAAACCTCAAAAATAAAATATCTGAAAAAACATCGACACAACTGGTATCTTCCTTTACGGTGTCATCGTCTTCATCCTCTTCATCATCGCTCAGGCCTAAAACTTCAAGACCAGTTAAGGCCAAATCCAAAGATGACTGCCTTGTCGACCAACGAATTAACCATAACCACTCCTTACCCAATAGAGAAGGGATTAATGCATCAGAGAACGTGTCTTCTCCATCCTCTCTTGTTACAATGCCCAAAAATAATATTGTGAAGACTTCCATTCCTGAAACAGAATGTTTTTTAAGAACTTCATCTCAGTCAAGTTCGGCATCCTCGAACAACAAATTACATTTATCGACACTTTCTATGCGTCTTGAGTCCGAAATTGAAAATGGTTACACTGAAAAGCATCCCATTCAATCTCCGAAATTTTTATCTATCGCTGGATCATTCATCACTGCACTGGAATCACCGTCTGATGTGAAGCTATCATTTCAGGAGTGTTTGACTGATACCCAAAACAATGTAATATCTGGTCATATTTTTCCTGATTCCAATGTATCTGCACAAGGCTCTTCACCTGGATGTGATGATCAAAAGCAATCCTTGGAGCTGTGTTCACGTCCAAGCGGCAAGGTCCCTCGTACACCTAAATGTTCTTCTACAATATCATCTGTTACGACGAGCAAACAGCATAAACTTAGCATGATATGTACGGAGAAGCTGTCGAATGGCTTATCGTCAAAGTTAGGGAAAAATTCAGAAAATATCCCTATTTTATTAAATGATTCTTTCAACTCATCTGGATCCATTTTAGAATCTCAAAAGTCTTCTATGCCAAAAACCTTTTCCGGTATTTCCAAATTAAATTCTAGAATTGCCAACAATCCTGACACCGGTGCATTCCACAATTCAGATGCCGATAACAACCAAGAAGGTGAACCTGATGATGAGGCGCCAACCAAAGAAATTTCTTCACAGAGTAAAGCTCCGCAATCACCTGAATTCGTTGACTCAACAAGTGATATCCTTTCAGAAGTACTGAATTTACCCGGTTCGTACAAAAGTTCTATATCTGGAGTGGTCCATTCAATGGACTCGCTCAAGCTGGAAAAGTCCAGCTGTCCCAATGTGAATGAATCGATTGCGTGTACTTTTGTTTCCTCATTATCACCAAAGGCTGTGGCGCAACCGCGGGAAGTAAAATGTGAATCGGACTTTAAAAATATCGACAACTCCTCAGATGGAAAAGTGCACAGTCTGTCTAACATTACTGTAAGTGATTCGATGTTCACGGAAGAGCCAAATGAATCGCCTAGTGCATCCAGATACAATTTGTTGAATCGGTTATCGTCATTATCTCATTTTCCCAATGAAAAACAACTGTGTGGAACTGCCAAGAGAATTGTTGGAAAACTAATTCCAAGCAATCCCCTTTCACATCATAATTTAAACAAACTTCGCAATAGTGACATGCCTGCACCAGAAGCGCATAGTGAGGGGCCAAGCGCAAAACAGTCAAATCAAACTCTGGGGCAAGATGTAAATGCATTACATAGAACTATCGTGCAACCAGGGCCAAAAGAAAATGTACTTGCGATGGATCATGATGATCATCAAGATATGGTTAAGCCCGTTCTTGTTCCTCAAGATACATGTCACAAATCCATAAATACCTCTCTGGATAATAAATTGAAAGATAACAATAATTCTAGTATCTGTCTAGATCTCACTAAACCGAACGAGATACAGAATTCAAGCGTTCCTCCCAAGTGGAAATCATCTGTGCCGGATGAATGGGCCGAGCAACTAATTCCTCTCGGTAGTATTCATAGTTCAACGGATGATAATGTTACTTTAACTGGTAAAAGAAATTCTCATAAAACAGAATCTCAGACCTCAATGTCACCAAAAAATATAGAGTCTGAGCAACCCAATGAAGATGATGTTTCGGAGAAAAATATCGAAAGTTCATCCTCCAATGTGAAAACTAAGGCACCCTCAACTTCTTCGAAAAATAGTGTATTGCCATCACTGCAGTCAATTCCTCGACCTATAACTTTTGCTCATAATGCTTATGGCGCCATTAGCCCCAATCAATGTGCTGTGTCCCAAGTGAGTCTTCAGTCAATCGGTAACCAAGCCAGTTCTGATCAGGTATCAAATCGGAGTTACTCGAGGAAGCCACCGTTGGATTCCAGTTTGATTTCCAAACTCACTTCGTCAGACAATCAGTTAGCTTTAACACAGGACCAACAAGCATTCTCTTCCTCTTGTCGGCGATATCCTCGCCAGTCTTCGCAATCATCTCAATTGAACTGGCCTTTATATTCATCTTCACATGGTACAGATCCCCTTGCTAAGAATAACGACATATATTCCGGTAGCATAGGCGAAACTAATAATTCACTCCCGCAAATCAAACGGAAGGTTAAAAGTGAGATGCTTAATGGGCAAAATCGATCCATCTCTTGCTTTAATCCAACACCTTCGTGTTCATCAAACCAATCATCTTGTATGGAACCATGTGCAAAGGATGAAACAAATTTTAAATCCTCGCTGCTATATAAAAACTATTATTCTAACTGCCCAGAACCGGGGTATGGACCGGCTGCAGTTGCGGTTCCGGATCAGGATTTTTCTCAAAGGCAATCATCGCATAGGAATTATTATATTCATAATTCAAAACGGACTGGGTCTTCGAGTGGCCGTCTCAAACGGCATCCACCCTTATCACTTTCAACTGGATTTAATGTTGGTGTCACGCATACTTCTGACAGTGTAGCTACCGATTCAGGAGCTAAGCAGTTTGAACCCAAATCAGACGTTCGCTCCACTGGCAAGGCAGAACCATTGCGAAGTGCCAGGAAGCTACCATTTAATCTTGTTCATCAACCTGCGAGTACTATCGCGAATTCATCTCTTGATCTTACAAGAAATTCGGACTCAGACGACTCGGGCTTGTTTTCAACATCTCCAATCAACACATGTCATGCCTTCGGTGAAAATGAAATTTTGCTTCCAAAGAATAAGTTGCCAGGCTCGTTTCCTACTGGCTCCGTTTCCCCTTCAATTGATTTAAATCCCACGGTTACTTGTGAAGAGAGAAATCTAGTAACCAAGCCAACTGAACATCATAGCACTACTGCCGAATCAGTTCAAGACTCTCACTTGGGAACTGAGTCAAGTGACCATAAAGAATCTGCAGTTGATGACATTCCAAATACTGCCGATAAGCATAGTCTTTTCTTTAACACTCCGCTATCTGTTGATTCCACCAGCAATCAAATGTTAAAAGATGATAGTTCTGCTACTTTAAACAAGGATGGTGGTTTCGTGTCTAATGGGTCACCTGAATTGCACTCGCCGTTAGATGAACACATAAATGGATTGTCTGTTAATACTAATTCTTCTCTAAAGCATAATGCAAGTCTCCCATATTACGATCCCGCTGTCCAGCAGACGGACCACCAATCTAGCGGACACAGCTTCCAATCAGCTAGTAGCGACAATTCTGAACGGAATAAAACTGATTTTCGTCCAATGTGTCCTGGTGGGTTCAGCAATTCCGAAAATATTGTTAACTCAGAACGACCAGTTAGTCCGACCAACGGTGACTTGTTTTTGTCTAAGAAGAATCTGCAGAATTCTCATGATGCAGAATTCGGAACAGTATCTACTGGGTTAAACGTTGGAGCTCCATCTTTGTTGAGGTTGGATGCTTCTTCTGAATGTGCAGATGTATCTAACGCAGAAAATCATTTCAAGTCTCATAGTGATCTTATTCCAGGTTTAACAATCACGCTGGAGAGAGAGAGAGATTCATATGATGCAGAAGATAATAGTTTCCAGCATGGAAATATTGCAAATACTTCTCAAGTAGATTGCACTGAACGTCCTCAAGCGACACATAAAAAACCTTTCAAAACATCAATAAATGCCTCTATAAGATCAAGGCGCCCCACACTTGATACAATTGACATCAATAGAGACATTTCATTACCGGATTATACTGGCAACACTAACGGACGGGAAAATTACGGCGGTGAATATGCTAAGAATTTATCACACGATTCGTCTCAACCAGACTTTAACAAATCGGACCACGTAGACAAATCGACAAGTTCGTTAATTGAGTCGAAACAGTCAAAAGGCAATAATAATATCACGAATGTGCAGTCGAATCCATCGCGCTGTGATGGTGTTTATGAGAAAAAAGATATCGATCAGTATACAAAATCAAGTTCTATTGGTAATTTGGTAAAGCAGGAGGAGAGTATTTCCAGTGATAGACTGCACACAAAAATTCAAAACTTGGATCATTCATCTAGTAGTGAAAATGAAGAATCCCAAACAAGCAGTGGAAATACTGCTTTACGTGAACTTGCTAATATCAATACACCTGATACTCACGTTTGCACGAAGATAAAACCAAAAACTCTGATGACCGAACTTTCGGTATCAAATCTGGGTATCGATAAAGGTTCTTCAAACTCCAACAAAGTGTATTCTGCAGACGATCAATCTTTGTCAAAAGATGCTGATTGTATTAACACTAATTCCAAAATAAGTTTAGCGCTGCTGACTGAATTTGACTCGCAAAATCCGAGCGACGTTGCTGGTGAGTTTGTTGGGGGTAATGATGATAATTTTCATAAGCTTGATGACTGTGAGCCTGATAAGCAAAGCTCAGCAGCAAATGAGTCATTTGGTGTGATTTGCTCTGACCCAGTTGATGCCAATAACTTTATTAAATCTTCCCAAGACAATTTGTCTGGACTGAGTGGTCAGCATCAGCAAATTAAGACAAACAGACAGAAAAGGTCAAAGAAACGGAAGCAATCTACTTCAGACAAATTAAGCCACAGACCTTTGGCTTCATATTATAGCGATGCGAATTTAAAGTCAGAGGGGGATGATGACAGTCCAATAATTGACAAGAATTTCGTGGATACTTGTAACAGGAAAGGAGATAATTTAGGTTCAAAAAACGAGAATGATAAAAATAGTCACTGCTCCAGTCACTTTGGATTATCCCCCCAAGTGAAAACAGAAAATCATACAGAGTTCTCTAAGAATTCTAGTTCAATTAAAAGTGGGCATCAAAGTTCTGGAGCTGAGTTTGCTTCGTCAGTCCTACCAATCACTTACAATGCTGAGAATTCACCGATCCCCGTTTCAACCATTGAAAGTATTCATGAGGGAAGTCATTCCAAGCCAATACATGATATTTGTACGAGTTTACCTATTGCACCGTCAGAGGATGTTAAACAAACTTTAACGGATTCTTTAGCTATTCCCATAACTATTCAAAGTAATAATTGCCATAAAATCTCTGGTAATGCACAGGTTACTCCCTCATGTGTCCGTCAAACTTCTGGAAAAAGTAGTTCGAGGGAAACACTTGTGCGTCCTGGAATTTCTAACAAAAAACATGTAACTTTTGACCTATCTCAGTTAGAAGATGTCAAAGATATTAATTTTCAGAGCCCACTAACACAGTCACCAGCAGCTTCAGATGAAAAGTTTTCACAAAATATTACGGAGGCTGATAGAAAGGACCAAGAGGCCAATAACAGCTCATTTGACGTTCAAAGATCATCAGATTGTAGTGTAGCGTCAATTGAGCGATCAATCAGGGTGAAAAAAGCGTCTATGTCAGCCAACAATAATACGCACGATCGAAATATCTCAACAAAGCAAATACTGGTCAAACCGTTGCTTAATTCCAATGAAGACAAGATACAAGAAAATTTTTCGCTCCTTAAAAATTGCAACAAATTTGATGATGTTGACAAAAGCATATTAAATCTCGACAGTGTCGATATAGTCGGAGTGTCAGCAAATAACAAAGTTACATCCTCCCATCAATCATCAAGTACCAGTAATTTTTCAGTATCTGAATTCGTTTTGACACCAGAAAAAAGCTGCAATAACCATATTGATCTTAAAGTTTTCCAGGAAAGCAATTCAAATCCTAACTTGAAGGATGGTTCAAATACATCTACATTGGCAATTAACAGTTCCGTCAACAATTCCTCCATACTTCCGAATAATGAGCATTTTACCGAAGAGGAAATTTCAGCGCATGAGGATTCAACTAAGTCCAAACAAGAATCTAATATGGATATGGGTACACAGGACCCCAATACTTCTACTATTAGTGCAAATACGAGCAAAGGTAACGATGCTGAAAAATCATCTACGATTGAAACTCCAGACTCCCATGTCTCTCTAGTTCCTTGTGATAGTAATAATTTAGTCTCAGTTAGGGTTGGTCAAAATGAAAGCGTCTCATCATCTGAAAAGATTCATGATGATACGGATCCCAGACTTCAGGATTCTGAAGTTAGGTCTCAACTTGGAAGAGAAATGGAAGATCCAAAAGTTCCTGGCAAGCTGGATCTTACACGCTCGACAAGGGATTCTGATATTATTTCAATTTCTTGTACAGACGATAAACCAATTACCAATTGTTCTGATTTGGCTAATTCTTACCCATATAGTACTGTTGAAGGCTTCTCGTCCGAAGATAATGATAATCCATCATACCGAGATGCAAAAGATGTTGAAATATCTGACTCAACGCTTAACAAAAACAATACCCTAAATTCTTCTACTGGGAATTCAATATTCATGAACACAACGAATTCTGTATGGAATACTTTGGCAAGATTTACAAGGGGAAAAAACTGTGATTCTGCAACGTCAAAGCGAATTTTTATGTCACCAGTGGATAAATCTGAAACTAAGTCTAATGAACAAACATCTAGTCAGATAAAGGAAAAAACCAAGCCATCAGATGAATCTTCCCAAACGAGATTAGATTTTTCAGGCGTACGAAAAGAGACTGAGTTATTTCCAACTGCTCCAAATCTCAGGGGATTCTCCTCAGGGAGCAGAGCAACTTGTTCCGTCGCATCCCCATTGAATGATGGAGATAATAAGACCAACAATAATGCTCTTCAAGATATACCTAACGGAAAATTTATTTCACAAGAACCTTTAAATTGCATCCGCCATTGTGGGGATGCATCTTCATTCATTGTGACGAATGTTGACCCAAACCAATATTCTGGACCTTTGCATCGAGAATCTTGTACAGATTCCGGTAATACTGGATCATCTAAATTTAATTTTGACAGCACTGAAGCTGGTGCAAAAGAAACTATTGTCATTGATTCACAAATCCCTTCAAAAAACTCTGGAGGAAATACTGAACATTCCGTGGATCCACAAAAGGTTAAATGTACCGACAACAATTACGAAAGAAATATTCACATGAGTAACAATAGTGTTCTTGAAAATGAGTCGGAGAGTCCTAACGGTGGAAATTATACGAACTTGCAAGGGGAAGACGGTGAATTCTTGGTAAATTCAAATGGCGCTGTGATCACTTGTCCTGAAGAGTCCAAAACCAAAACCCAATGCGATTCCACACAAACTCAAGAGATAGACCATAATGAGTATGTAAAGGTGAATAACTCCAAAGAACTAGAGCAACAAGATATGAATACTGGAATGTCAAATAATAGCGATGATAAACAGACAATGGCTAATCGCCTTGAGTGCGGCCCAGTACATCCAAATGTGCAAACGAATACTGCTTTTATCAATCCCCCAGTGCAAAATTTTTCAAAAACCGACAACTTGTGTGACAGTCATGACCAGCATAAACTTCCCGACGGATTGCCATTTTGTCAATCGAGGAATCCTGATATGGTAAATACAGTAACTCATCATGATATAAATGATCTCACGAGTGGTTCTACCCGTAATTTAGAACCGAATTCCTCCGACCCCGTTGCATCTTGTATTTCTAGTACGGATGAAACTTCATCCCCGAGTCACACAACGGATTACCCACAGAAAATATCCAGAGAAAAGAAAAGAGCAATAGGTTATGATTTTGAAAAATGTAATCTATGTGTAGGTTTCAGTTCTCCTGTTTTTTCAAAGGCTAAAATCGAGCCTCGAAATACACAGAAATATATGGGAAATTGTACTGAACAAAACATAATTGATTCTAAGTCAATTTTAAATGAATGTCCTGATCAAATTACTGCTATCACCGTTTCGAATAATGTCACAGTCAACGATTCTGATGCGAAAGATGGAGACCTTAATTGTGGATTATTGGCGGACGAAAAGAGTTGCACGATACCATCCAATAATGTTGATTTACAAGAACATGAAAGTAATGAGACAAGTGACAATTCAATTGCTGGGATGCAGGCCAAAACTTTTGCTGAAGTGCCGGATAAGACTGGCTTAGTTGTTTGTAATAATAGTTCGACCGATAATTTTACCGGTGAAAGGTCGGATAATTTGACATTCGAAAATTCAGAGGTAAATACCGATAATAAGTTTAACGGTAGTACGTTCCATGGAGAAGGTCAAAGTAATACTCTCGAATATCCCTCCGCTCATACAGTTTTATCAAGAAAAATAGACTCTGGTGACAACTCAACTTCACTGAAAAACCAAATACCGCATACCTCTGATCTTGATAACGAAGCTGATTCTACGAAAATAGCTAGTGAAGTGGCAGTTGACCCAACAAATAATCTGGTTGTGAATTTAAACGAAACCAGAAACACTCATTTAGTTGACAATGTTCATGAATATACTGAAGATGAATCGTCTGGCGAAGAGAATTTTGAGATGGCTCGAGAAGAGCAACCCCAATTCGAAAGTTTTAAGTCATTTAATAATGAGTATAAACATGGCCAATTAAGTGATTCCGATACATCAAATAAACCAGAGCAGTTGAATTCTGATGTTCATAACGAAGATGATACCTTTGTCGATAGCAGTTCTGTTATTAATATGGTTGATGAGCCACCCGAACGGACCAGTGAAAAAACGAATATCCAGGACTCCAAAGCAAAGTCTTCTATAAATAGAGAAGCCCCATTGGTTGATGTAAATAGTACGGCCTATCAAATTCAGATAAGAACTTCTACTTCTGGAGAAAAACTAATTGGATCTGATACATATCTAGAGGTTGGTCAAGATAATGTTGGAGTTTCGAAGAAGCAAGAGCATCAAAAGATTGAGCCTCAAATTCCGAAGAATTTTAGGAAAGGAAGAAAAAGGCAGAAGAAAGGAGGTAAAGAAATTGGTCAACAGAACAATCAAACTTCTACTTCTAGTGAATCGAGCGAACATTCAAATATTCACAGTCCATTACGGGATAGTACTGTGTCGAATACGATAAATGATAATTTGGTTGACAATCCTAAATTTCACACAAATTATAATGATACTGAGCTAAATCAACCTGACCATTTAGAATTCAAATGCCAGAATGCTGAACCTTCGAATACGACAAATGCAAGTGAGATAGTTCTAGAATCAGCTACGGATACTGAAAATCTCAAAAAGAAGACTAGTCTGAGTAAATCGGAATTGAAAAAGTCATGGAAACTCAGTAAAAAGCCTAAGTTGACAAGGACAGTATCACAAAATGATGCAGGCCGTCAAAATTCTTGCACGTTATTAAACAACACAACAGCAATTACTGATTATATTAAAGACAGCAATGAAGGTGCGCGAATAGAAACTTCACAACAATTAGACGATATCGTGGCAGATAAAAATAAGAATCAGCAGTTATCAAATATTGATGGTGAATCTCAGAACTTGGTCATAAATGAAAGTTACTCAGATGAATTAAGGAAAAAATCAAATTCATTATATGCTTCACTTTCCAATGAACAAGATGCAAATGACACATCTAATGATATTGCAGATTCTAGTAGCCGAATAGATACTACCCTTAAAACGAATCGCAAACAAAGAAAAAAGAAAGCGAAGCAGAAACGAATCCTCGGTAGCAATACTTTCTCGTCAGAAATCAATCAAGATAATGTGGCATCTAACACGGACGATATACCTATCGATAAACCTGAAGGCGCATATTCACAACCTACCCTTCAAGATACTCAAACAATATTTCCGACGTCAGTTGCGGATGAGACTGACCTTTCCAAGTTAAATCAAAATGATCTTGATTATAATAATTCACAAAATATAAGTCAAAATCCAATTAACGAAAAAAGTGGTAAACGACGTATGAAAACGCTTCGGGAGATGAAGCAGGTATCAGATAGTCTTCAGCAGATTAGCTCTAAACCAGATGACGCCCCCAAAAAATTTCAAAGACAGAAATACTCATCTAAAATGCCATTGGTCAATCTTAAAGGAAATATTTCTCCCAGTTATGATAGCGTCGATCGTGAAATACCAGTGATTGGATCCCAATATATTGATGCAGCCTCATCAAAATTCTCACAAAACGAATCTTCATTATGTTTAGAGAGCAGCGCTTCAAACTCCATTCAAAACAGCATAAAGTCGACGAATACTGAAATTGCTGATACTACGTCTTATGAAAGTAGTGATCAAGGCAATGCTAGCAATTTCTGTAATAAAAGCAATGACCAATCTCTACCGAAAGCGAAAAAGATTTCGAAAAAAGAACTATCAAAACAGTGCAGTTTTGGAAAACGACAAATCCAAGGAATCCAAAAAGGAAAAATATTTCAATTGGGTGAAGAGAGTAACAATTCAAACGACAATGACATATTTGTCATCGCTTGTAACCAAGAAAATAATTGCACTGATTCGCAAGGCCAATCCTCTTTTCCGATCGGTTCAACCCTAGAGGTAAAGGACACAAATTCTTCTCTTGCCGGAGATGATCCTACTGATTCAAGTTGCGGTAATGGTAAAGATACCAGTGAAATACAAAAAGTATCGTGGAAAATCAATTCGAATCAACCTCCTATGAAAGATACTACAAAACCAGTGCAAGTCAACCAAGCTCTTGGTCAGGAAACATGTACCTCTAAATCTCCATGTGAAGACCCGACATCATCTTCAACTGCAGATAATGCCATTCCAG
>WMKJ01000119.1:0-36655 GCA_009733715.1 Herpomyces periplanetae | reverse complement strand
CACCATTCAAGTTAAGAATGCTTTGGTGATGATTTGGGTTCCTTAAGGGCTTGGGAAAGGGAAATTTAATTCCTCAGAAATTCCTATTAGAAATTGCTACATGGAAGGCAGCTATTTACCAATTGTGTGGGACAGTTAGCTTAACATCAGTGGGGCGATAGCGAGCAAGGGCAAGAGGTAGTAGGTTTCTCTGCGGCTTTCCGTAGAAGTCACTGCTATAGTGGAAAGTAATGCCCATGAGCCCAAGGCAGGTAGCGTTATGTGCTCATTATCAGTCACCACGGTTAGGTTGTAGCCTGCCACTACAGAATGACGCCTTCAGTTAGGTTGTATTGTTTCATGGCTTCTTTGGGATAATCGAATAGCGATTAGTCCGCCCTCCTAGATAACAAGTGCGCATATGCTGTTCGTATAGAGAAAGTCGTGGTATCCTTGCCTATCAAGCTGCAAATATAAATAGTAGTTGTTGAGCTTATCCCGGTAAAAGTGAAATGTTTAAGACTGAAAATACAGAACATAGAAACGAGGAAATATAAACTGTGCTAAGTTTTCGACCTCAAATATTTCGAATTTAAACGAGTCTTGAAATTCTTCATAAATGCACATTCAGGGATCGTTCTCGTTCTTGTTTAAAACTTTAACTTGCTTACCATTGCAGAAATGTTTAAACTTGGCCATATTATTATAGTTGAGCTTCCCTGGTTTGTCGAGTTGACTTAGGCAAAAGTCGCGTAGCCTGTTTTCAGGATTGCTATCTTTTATCTCTACTGGTCGAATAGGACAAACAGCTTAATTTCGTAGTTATGGCTACATTTCTTTACTTGAACTACCTTGCGATTTCCTCCCAAGTGTATTATGCCTATCTGCAAGTTAAAGCGTAACAATATTCTAGAGGAACATTTGAATTGGCACATGCCCTATAATGTGACGTAAAGGAGGAACAATCGAAACCAAAGGGGTGGTTATCTGATTTGGTCGGACATCTCGTTCGAGGGTTGGGGCATGCATAGAAGCTCACCATCGTAACTTGGTAATTGTTACAATAGGTACAAGAAAATCCCATTTTTTGTGCTATTATATGGTCCGGTTGCACCTAAATTTTATGTACAGGCACTAGAAGTGTCATAACATGCACACAAAAATTTGTAAATATTGAACGACTTTCCCAAGTTAATGGTGTTCCTGGTGAATCTTGTGACAGTTAATTTATGCCTTCATTCAATTACCCAACAAGGAAACATTTTGACTTGTGTTCTTAGCCATTAATTTGGATTTTTATAATACCGGACCTAGCGTGCTCACCTATTGACATGCTTAAATTTATGTACTAAGTTTTGAATCTGCTTGAACCAATTTTTAAAATTTAGTTTTCTAGCAGCAGACATTCAAACACCTATCAGCTTCATAGTTATTCCATTTCTGGCTAATGATACAATATTTTGATGGTTATACCTATCCCTACTAAAGTTTAAAATCTTCACCTTGAAATACATCATTATTTACTATGAAATAGTGCCAGAACAACTCCTTACAAGGTTCTTAGTGATTTTTGAAAGGCGTTATGTTCTTTTAATTTTGGATGCCCTGATTCCCCAATGTAAAACCTTCAATCTCTTACTATATGTTGCGCTAATAAGGATGACCCCCCTTTCGATACGGGACGATAAAATTTGCCAGAATAACTATTTTATCTGGTATCACGTTACAAATTGGAGTGGGGTGGCTATAGGAAAGGGCAGCGGTAATGGTGCAGGGTATTAAAATCAAGAGAGAAGATCATGGTATAGGGAGAAATAGGACGGTACAGTGGGAACCGCTCTTTTTCAACTCTCCATTAACTCTTTGTCCACAAGGTCCTATCTTAATCTCAAGAAACTCCCCAATATGTTAGACCTGAAAATGATATCCCTCCATCGGGTGACGTTACCTGTATATTAAGAATACGGCCACGACGTCGACGCAGAGGCTTTCTGTTTGTAGTAAACTGAAAGAAGAGAAGGCAGACTGCTCAGTAGGGGGAAAAATATTGAAAAAAATGAAACGAATCTGATGGCGGATAAAGGGGGAAGGCAAATTAGAAAGAGGCCCTCTAAGATTAAGACAGAGTTTAGGCAACAAAGAACAGGAAAGATGTGGAAAGCACAACTATACACAGGAGTGGAAAGACTTCACACAATACGAGGTATTATACAAACGGATGTCTGACCAAAGTAAATTCAGTTTAACATGTATTGACTAAGCAAAGGGGTGCTTAATTTTTACAAAACGGAGGAACAAAACTGCCGGTTTGGAGCAAAGACGAGAATGTGAGGGAGAAACAATGTCCTTTTGTATTAAAATATTTATGTTGACCTAAGTATAAACAACATCAATTCCTGTCATATTTTCAATTGGGGAGATGCCTGTCCTGCTCAGCAGACGATCCCTTTAACTCACCAGTTGTCTCCGAATGCCAGTAAAATGCTGTGTGACTCATCCAATGCTTGTATCTTACCACAATTAACAAGCTGCTTATTCCAATTTGCTGCTTGCTCTTAGAGGTCAATAAACAAACGCGTAGTTAGCAGAACGTTCTATGGTATTCGAGACAACAGGGAACAGGTAAGGATGCGATGCTTCTCTGTCAGCAATACAGTTATTCGCTCAGTTCTTACGGCACAGAAGTAAGGAGACCATTAGGGTCAGCACAGCCCGTAGTATCAGTTAGTAGGGTTTTTGTTAGGTCAGGGATTCAATGTGTAAAAACATAGAACCTTCCTAATAACTTAGACCCACGTAAAAGTAGTGCCAGCATCTTTTCATGGTTAATAATGGTGTAAATCGGAATAAAATACCCAAGCCTTCATAAAGCTATATCTGACACCAATAATGTTGTTTAATCAGCTGAAAATTAAACATTAAAACTATTAGAGTTATAATTCCAATCCCAGAAAAACTATTTATACACAATTCTTACGTCCAATCATTCTCAAAGTTTCATACATGAGTATTGACAAATAAAAGCTGTCTGCAAGTATAAACTGAAGGCAGGAAAGCTCAAAACTCAGACTAATGTATGAATACATAAAGAACCCGAAAACCGCGCGTTAATGTAAATAAATGCACTGAAAAACGACCATCACATTAGGGCAAATACTAGAAGTTTCATATATGAAGTTCGATTGCTTTGGAATTTTGGGAGTGATCAAATAGACATGAAACGGGTGTATCTACGGTATCACGGGGCAGTAGGGCCACTGCAAAGCACAGAAAAAAGAAAATTTCTGTACATTTTGTAACAGTATACTGTTCTAAGTCTTAAACGAGCTATTTTAATTGCATTTATTAAAACTAAAACAATTAAGGATGGAACTGTCCGAAAATCAAAAGCAATGCGGGAAAAACGTAAACGGCATCAGAGAATGCCCTCGGCGGTCCTACTCTATAACACTACTTTACCATATTTTTCCTACCCTTTATCACGGTAGCAACAGATAAGTGATATTATATCATGTTTTGGTTTGTTACTGTAAATTTCTTGCATAGTCCCCCCCCAGTTTTTCAAGCTTACTCCAGTCTTTTACGCGGTTGCGCATTTCTTCCTTTACTCGTCGGAACTTGAGTTACGTTATAAGTTTAGGTGGCCTCTATGTACATCAGCTCCCTCATCTATCACTTATTCTTTCTTTTGCTTGTTTCAGATTGTCCTTTTTGTTGGTGATCTGTCTTCTTGTCTCACTCTATTGGACGCAGAAGAGCTGAGCTGACATCATGACTGCATTTCACATACGGCTAGTACCGATCGCCTAGGGGATACCGCATCAGCGTGCAGCATAGCGAAAAGTCTTTTTGTGGCTTGGGTATAAACCTCCACACGAGTTGATAACTTGAAGAGCAACGGCTCTTCCCACTGAACCGTCCTCCACCCCGTAAATTTTATCCGGTTTTTGTTAACTACCAGCTGAACATGACACCTATCTATCAGTTTCAGTTTCATTATATTAAGAAACGAACGCGTAAGAGAACGGTGGCCAGTCTGCATGAGATTGCTAAATTAAACCTATAGGTGGCATGCATTCATATGTTACTGCTACTAGTTTTTAACAAGGGGAAACGCAGAAACAATAACATTTCAATATTTTTTAGAGCCAATGCAAAATTAAAAATATTTAGTACAAAGCTTGAGTAATCAATAAAATTGATAATTTATTTTTCATATGAATAAAAAATTTTGGTATCGTGCAAGCATGTCCTTTATACAGCCTCGCCCGTGACCTCCGATGCTGTTTTCAAGAGTAGGCACTCAGGAATGTGTACATGATAATTCACATCAAATTTATGCCGTAACACATGCTTAATTCCGGTTACAGAATTTCTACAGGGAAGATAGACTGCTCGTCCTAATCCACAAAGTAAATTGTGTTTAAATACATTTTATTGCATTATCTCCAGTGAAAGATGCGTTGCGGGTGACCCAGCAGGCGACACATTTATCCAGACACCGTGTAATATCAACTCGTAAAACTAAACACGAACACCCTTAGATTTATGTCCTGGGTTTATCACACCGCATGCAATTTAAACTACGCAGAAAGAGCGAACGACTATTGGGGGAAACACATGAGCTACGCAGCGGAAAAATGGAGAATGCACGTGTCAGTATTCGCGACCGTACATACCCTGTGAAGTGCAACTTCGTTCGTAAATTGACAATTTGGCATTTTGATACGGATATCCACTTGCTGTTAGTTGGAATTTACATGTCGACGATAACTCTGCAGATCATGTAACTGTCTTGGGAGGTTGTCCATTGTACTATGTTGAACGGAAAATGTAGTTGGTTATTGGTGTTGTAGCTACAATTCGCTTGCGATATCTCGACTCACGTTTGTATACTTCACGCGTACCACATGAACAAGCGGAATGCCTTTTATTTATTCGAAGCTACATTGCGCTGCTTAATGCTATTTTGGAGGTGCTGACAGGCTTTTAAAATGAAGTGAACTTTAAACATTCCAGTTCAAAAGTTTTTGGATCAATAATTATAATGATTCCGGTTTCAGTGAAGTTTGGGACGGAAATTAACCTTACGTTAACTTCGGTATTTGATAATAGTTTTGTGCCAAATTTTTGATTTCCGGTTATAAAAATATGTGGAGCTTCTTCAAAAACAAAGGGATCTAAATTTTTATACGGAAAACAACCTAGGAATAAGTTAGCATAACACGTATAATGTTACATTAACTCCGCACTTATTGAACTTGGTGCCGACGGTGCACCATTATGCCATTTCAATGTCATATGCATAACCTCAGTGGGATCAGATTCATTTATGTGGTCACTGATATTTCTAATTGAAAATCCGTTTTCAATAAATAATTTAATGCCCTGAATTTCACAGTCTAATGGATTCGTAGTACGATCGAACCAGCAATATTCATTTTGGTCCAAAATACCAACGAAAGAACGACAGCGTGGAAGCAACAGCAAATGAACAGGCTGCTGTGGGTATGCTTGGTCAATAGAACTCTGTAGGCCGGGGATAAATGTTATGGGTAGTGTTGGTAAAATATCTGACAAAAAGATATCAAGCTTCGTTAATGCAGAAATGTGATTGTAAATCTGACTTTCATCCAAGTAAAAATCTTTCAATTTTGGTGAATAGTTTGTGGATAATGAATCATCACAGATTGAACCAATGCAAAAGAGTCGCGATATGCGGGATGCCAGATGTTTGTTTGCCACATTAACTTCCGTTAAAAATTCAGTGAGAAGTTGGAGCGTCATTTTCGAAATAGGATTATTGATCGTAACCCCCGACACGACGGCAATTTTTTCATTATAAAGCGCCGGTTCTTCACCATAAAGGGATGCTCGTGGTGCTTGTGGCCCTAATTTGCAGCATTCAATGTCCATGACCTCAAAATCACCATTAGTGTTTGCCTTACCCAGTACAGCAACCACACAACCAGGAACCAAATTTTGATTTAAGAGTTTAGAGCAGTCCAATCTCAACTGCCCAGAATCATCCTCGAGAACTGCCTTTAAAATCATTCCCAGTTAGTTCGTTGCATAACCCGTAATATTGAAAGGTATGATCATGGGGAACATAATACAAAGTATAGCTTGGAACACTAAATGTTATTCAAAATGCTAACATATTTTCTTAGACCATCTTTATCTAGAGCCGTTAGGTGTGGTCGAGTATACACAGTCCCAATTACCCAACAATACTCATGAGCCTGCACATCTAATATACTCAACACTTCTTTCGGTGGCTTTTTATCAATCTAATATCGCTTTTTATTCCAACGTTATGAATCTCCAATTATTAAAGATTTTCGATATGACGACTATAAAAACCAAGAGTTTACGTACAAAAGACCTATTCCAGGAGGCACGAGCTTTTTTCTGAACAATTGGTTTTATTTTACTGTATCGCGAATTGTAAATACTAGAAAACTGATTGCAATACGACCGGGATTCAGCGATAGGTAGCAAAAATTTGGTAGTGGACTCGTATGGCATAGGATGTCTAAAATTTGGATGAATTTCAAACTATTAGAGTAGAACATTTATTGAGCTACCCGATTCAACAAATATCAGTCATAGACAGGTAAATTTCAGAACAAACCTAACCTCATATAAAAGCTTTCAGTTGCCATATTAGGCGATGATTTGAAATTTTAAGTTACAGCAATATTGAGGGGTCGTA
Source organism: Herpomyces periplanetae (assembly GCA_009733715.1). Lineage (NCBI taxonomy): Eukaryota > Fungi > Ascomycota > Laboulbeniomycetes > Herpomycetales > Herpomycetaceae > Herpomyces > Herpomyces periplanetae. The sequence goes on along the minus strand of WMKJ01000119.1, from coordinate 29,961 downwards.
TGGTGGTACATTTAACATAAAAATAGTAGAAAATTCTGACCGAAAAATGCACGACGTAACTTGAAATTAGAGTCAAATTTGATTCGATTGTGATTTAAAAACTTGTTAAATTTATCACATCACAACGAAAACAGAAAACAACTTTACGGTTTCGCTGAAATGTGACAAAAAAATAAAGTAATAAATGATTAATTATTTTTCTTATAATTTATTACTAATATCTTTTAAAAATAACAAATTGATACTAACAATGTTACCCACCAGTCTGGATGTTGGGGTTATTGAGCGTGTTTGTACAACAACGTTAAGGTTGAAATATAGTCTAATTTTGGGTTACAATTGTGTCTACTTAACTGGTCCTTAATATAACAAATTCTTATGTTCCGTATTTTATTCTGGTAGTTGCCAGCTGAGTTCTTCGTTGTAGCTGAAATTCTGCACGGCCATGAAAGAAATACTAATTTTATTTAATAAGCAAGAAAACTACCTGAGTTCCCGTTATTGTCTATATCGTTGCATGGCCGTGGAGCGGAAACATATAGCCTACTTTAAAACTTTCATTGGAATCTTGTTCCTAATTGCCCTCATTTATAAAATAGTTGCATAAATGGGGAAATTAAGTTGTATAGTTATTTTGAAATTATTAATTTGTAGTAGGAAAGCTTCCACCTGCATGAAACTATGAGACATGAAACTGGACAAAATAAAGTAAATGCTTAAGACCTCTCAAAAGAATTAGTTACTCATAACCATATGGTTTACAGAGTCACCAGTCCCAAAATTGAAATACCACACTGGGTTGTCTGTAATGTTTAGATCGCTGAATTGATGCCCATGTAATCCCTAGCTCCTAGAAATATATCGTAGAAGTGTTGCGACAATACGTGTTTTCGGTATATCTCCCAGATAACTGTTTGCTATGCCATAAGAAAACATGCATGCCTAATATTTTGTTCTTGATCAATTGCTTGGTTTCATATCATAAGTATATTTAAACTCCTGTCAGGCCAGATAAAGATATTACTGTTTATCAGTTTGCCGAAGGTATCTTCATTAAGACAATTTGCGAATAGGTTTTCAAGTCGAAGTCAAAATTTAACTCAGATCAATCGATGATTTTTCGAACAATAATACAATCTGAATTTTTCATGCTGGATAGTGTGCTGCACCTCAGAGCGTCCTCTGCATAATTGTCTGGTTCCCAATCAGTCATGTTATCGCAGCAGACGGGCATTGCCAATATAATCTACTGTAAAGTTAACATAAGTGGTTAAAACAACTGTTCAAATCTTCTTTCCGGTTCACTGTTCAGCAATGCACAATTGTCTGTCTTTTGTGTTTAACCACTAAACTAAGGAATATACGTAAATCGTATCGGTAAAGATTAATTTCCTACTTCCGGACCTGGCCCGTTGAGTATCTAGTCTAGAATTAAATATAAAATGTATGCGGGATTCTACATTGGATAGTTACAATTAATTATGACTCTACTCCCTTAGTGACGAAATTTAATTCATAACTATAGCACGGCTCCTGCACAATTAATTACGTAGATTTGGAGGATCCCATGTACAATATTCCTTTATATAATGCATTTTAGACAAGATAAAGTGTTGAAAGTTACAAAATCGGATATTTAACATCAACCTTCACCGAACCTAAAAGTCTTTCTCTTAACGGGAAATATCCAACTCAATGTGGGATCTCTAATCTTTGAATTTTTACTGATTCTTTCAATTCGGTTGTCCATATGGAAAATAAAATTACAATGTCTAGCTTTAGTTTCTTACATTAAATCAGATTATTCAACACCTTGCGCTATCCAATATTCTACAAAACAACCCGCAAATCCTATCTAGTTCTTTACGGTTGCCACTAAAATAACGGGGACCACAATAATGCATAATGGAGATGAACTATTAAGTCAGCGAATCATAATTGCATGCCTGATGACGTCCACCTGCTATAATTAATAGTAACCAATTTTATATTAATTATGCACCACTTCGTTTAATGAATTCATTGTTGCAACTTGTTTTTACCACTACTTCCCCAAGTGTCATATTTTTTTTTCTGACTAAGCAGTACATAAATACAGCCAACCATTCAAACTAAAGCACATACGCCCCTAAGATCTGTCAGCCAGTGGTTTTTAAAACTTGTCTCTGAATTACCTTTTTAAGGATGTCGATACTCTAACTGGTTTTTTAGTTAATCGATTCGTTCATAATTTTAAATTTTCATCATAGTTTTTATATATTCTAATTTTGAATAATATTAGGGTAGTCGGATAATGCATTTATTTTGTCTTTTAACTCTTTAAGACATTAAATTTGTGCAATTCGGAATCGTAATACTCTGAAAAGTTTTAAGTTATTTAAAATACCAATTATACTAGGGTACCCTATATGAAACTTAGATATTGATACCTGCTACTAAAATTATTCTCTTCGCTAGATGATTTCTCATTCCTTAAAATACTCTCGTGCCCGCTATTTTCGTCACTATACATTGCGTCGAGCATGGCAGATTCGTTGTTCCCGTATTCGCGAACAAAACCGCCAGTCCCTTATATTACACTCATTGGGCATACGTAAAGCGCTGGAGATACTGTATTCAACAAATTTTCTTGGTCAATATCTTCATCCTCATGCTCGTCTAAGGTCTATCACTGGATCAAAAGTTCTTTCTTCGATAAATAATGTTTCTGCCGACTACCTTACATCGCACCATACCTCCACTTCATTAATATGTCCGCCGTCATATCAACATTTAGCACCGTGGTGCACTTCTATTCAAATGAATATTGGTTTTCCAGATTGTTCGGTTGGCGTTCTTATGACTCAATCCCATTATCCATCGTCAACAGTTGATAGTAATGACCTTGTTACTAGTATTAATTGACTGCATATTCCAACCCCAATATTCTCAGAATTGAAAAGTTACCTCGAATACACTCGAATATGTCCGCATGTAAATTACGTAGTTACCAAACACTTTATTTTTTGTTAGGCTTCACTGATGGGACTAGGTAGTAAGCCTTTAAATATCGCTGTTGGTCTAAACGGATTGATTTTTTGAGTAATTCGGGAAGTTAAAATAATAGGTGACGTAAATTATTAGTAACCCCGATATTTAAAATACTTGTGGCCGCACTAAATCATGCACAAAATTTTTCACAATACTGTGTATGACAATTTTACAAAATTCAAAACTAGCTGGCATCAACACATTCAGTGATTGAATCATGATTATACATATAAAAGGCATTTTTAAAGTTATTAAAATTTATTAACAATTTCTCAAGTCCTTATGTGAAAGACTATAAACAAGCGAAAATGAGTAGTAATTTTGTACCAAATTCCTAATGACTGTTTTACATAATAGGGAGGCTGATGTGAGATATTAATTACACAACTATCATCTTCTGTGAGCTTTGAAGAACAGTTTTGATTTTGGAATCAATGCATGAATGCCCCGGTATCATTTAATAAGTGAAAATTTATGTTATTGCAGTGAATATAGAAACTAAGCGTACGAAATTTCAAAATTGTATGACTAGCTACTATGGAACGTACATAGTGAAAAATAAAAATATTAGAAATATCAAATAAATTTTAATAGAACTCAAAATTTGACAATCTGTTGGCCGGTTAAAAATGTTAGTCAGCCTCTCGGAAAAAACACTTGAATGAAATTTTTAAGTTGACATTTTCATGTCGAACTGTGTCAAATTAATATACAAAAGTGAACACATGATCTTATGACTAATTCGCAATGACATAAACGACTTTTTATATGCCTAAAATATTAAAAGGGACAAACTAATAACAATCTGCTAAGTCATCAACTTGACAAAATCAGGAATTTAACAATGCCATAACTAAATTGTAACAAAAGGGCCAAAAGTCTTTTTGCTCTTCGTTCTGACTCCAGTGATGCAAAAATTTATACTCACACTAATTTTGCCGAGAAATCCGGAGACGAATTTTGGAATCAATTAGCCAGAATTTCGGCAAATTGTTTTCCAATACTCCGGGAAAATGTGGTGACAATTATTTTTTACAAATTACTTACTGGAATAGGTTCTTAAATTTTAAGCATGGTGCAAATGATTTTGTATATATTGAAATTGAATCATTTATATAATATATTTTGATGTATTTACAATGAGGGGACATTTACACGTGATTGGAAATATAATTTTTCGATTAAATGTTTTGTTCGACACCGAAATCACGAATAACATGGTTGATTTTGAGGACGTTATAATTATTTTTTATGTTACGATGCATTTGTGCTTCAGTCTTTTCATTTGGGAGCATAATATTTTTGACGAATTTAGACGTTTTCAACAGTGAAACAGTGCGGAACTAAATTTTATAAAATAAATTAGAAAGTTTTTATTAATAATTTTGTGCCTTGAAATCCCGAAGTGTGAACATTGCATCTAGTGCTGTGGACTAAGGAGGTTCTGAAGGTCACATATTCGACTCAGCGATAGCTACAAATTTCGACTATATGTCTTACTCAGCATATATGTAAAACGAGATTGATCCTCTAATGTCCAAACGTTAGGGGATTCAGGCCACTTTAAGTGCTAGAGGGACGTGGTGAAGGACTCGATCAAGTTCATATTTCACCAAGTCTTTGCTTCGTATTCCCAGCCTGAGACGCTTCGCCTTCATCGAGATTAGCTTATCAACTACTAGCTGTATCTTCAGGTTAACAGCCAAGGCTACTCCAACTTTGCACATGCGAACAAAATAATTGCCCTTGTCGTTATCTCTAAAGGCGGGATTATTGCGATTCTGTTATTCTCAAGTATTGCTAACTGCAATACTTGTTGCACATTTGGTGTGGATTGACCAAGATTTAGAAGCCATGGCAATACAAGCTAACTGAAAGCATTGTCTGGTAATGGCAATCTAAAACCCAGCCAGAACGATTAATGCTTAGCTCGTAAAGCTACATGCTTTTGGCTCATGGAAATTAGCTCTCTTCATCAAGCAGCGATTACTACTGAAAGTCACTTAGAGACTACACGTCTTAGACTCTAATATTTTTGCATCATTATGGTGTTGCAGCTACACCCTCCTTACCATTGGGTAACTGGCTACCTGCCAATTAGCAACATCTACTTGAAATTGCCGAGGGACTATTCGTCCTTCGCCCTGACCACAAACCTGGTGTAACCATCTTGAAGCTTACTGCTCTAGATGACGAGCACTCGGACTTTGTCCACGTAGCACGCCAGAGATGGTGCTTCACATCCCGATGCTTGTATATTCTCGGTTGAGATAATGCTGGTGCTGCATAGGCCAGCTTGTAAATCAGTTCTCGCTCGGCGGGTGGTGCGTAAGCCCTGCTCTCTATGTACCATCTACGTGATGTCACCTAAGTACGTAAGAACAGCTATTTGTCATAGCTAACACGAGCAAGGCGAATAAAGTAATAACAGCAGAGTATGCCAATCGTGCCGTTACTCTGTAACATGTCATTACCCCTCCTGGCCTCCTATTCTTACATGTTCCGCTTAATAAGAAACAAGAATTAATGGCGTTACGACCGAACTTGATTTAAAGTTTTAAACTATAAAAGTATACCACTCCACCCTCATCTTATCGTCTTTACATAAGTCCGGTAATCATATTTCTTCCTTTTGTAACAATTTAGCGTTCCTTTTCTTAATAAATATGTAACATTAACTACGCTTTGGCGAGACTGCTTTCGTTTGTACAATTCCGTAAGTTTTATGAAGTCTTTCCACTTCTCTTCATAGTTTTGCTATTTTTTCTCTCCTGTTCTTTGCTGTATAAATTCCGTCTTATGCTTAAGTAGCTTTCCTTATTCTATCTTCTCCCCTTATCCGTCATCGCTTATTTATTTTCTCTTTTTGTATGTTTATCTTTTCTCCTGGGAAATCTCTCTTCTCGTCTATTATTCTTGGCAAGTAGAGGGGCCCTACTTCGACATTATAATTATACCCTCACATACGGCTAGAGTCCCGGTAAAGAGATACCACTTCTGAGTTAAACATAATGGGGAGTTGAGATTTGGATAAGAACTTTAGTACCAAAGGTTGACAATGAGTTGAAGAAGAGTGTCTATGCCCAACCGTTTCCTTTCTCTCTGTATCAAGATCTCCTATCTTGGTATTCACCTCAGATACTTCCTGTTTCCTTCTCATGTAGTCACCCTCTTCCAATATGTAACATTTATGCTATTCGCGTGTGCACAGATATTGTTGCCTTGCCTATGAAACTGCAACTATAGATAACAGTTGTAGAAATTATTTAGATGAGGATAAAATGTTTAAAACTGAAAATCCTATTAATAAATGAATATTAAGGAATTAATCTTGTTTGTTCTTAATCTTTGGTACAATTGCTTATTCTTACAGAAAAGTTTGAACATAGCTAGTTTTGTTGGGTTGAAATTCACTTTTCTGTTTGGTCAACTTTGGCAAATGTTTCCTTTGACGTGTTTGAGAGATTGCGGTTATTTACCTATATCAATTAAACAGGAAAAACAGTTTTATTTTACAGTTTCAGCTAAATTTGTTTATTTACATTAATATATGCCTTGTTCTTCAAATTAAACTACGCCCAGCCGCAAGGAAAATCAAAGCACTTTAATATGTTTAGGAAAATTTTGAGAGCTGCTGAACGACGCAATGATGCAGAAAAAGGAATTTTATTGTACCATCAGTAACAGAAGGAAGGTTGAATTTATGTTTTTTAGTCAAAGGGAAACTGACGCGACCTCAGAGTACTGTCAGCTCCTATTCTTTCCCCTAGGCTGAAACAAAAGAGTACTTCGGGGTAAATGTCCGTTTCCGAAAGGAAAAATTAATTACCCAACTTTAACTTATGATTGCGCCAAAGAGTGAAGAACGTCATACAAATTGGCTTAAGAGATGCCACAACCAAATCTGTCGAATTAATAGCTGTAGCATATCAATTGAGCAACTATAACCAGAGGAGGTAATTTTTTTGCACAGCCTATTCGTGGCGCTGGATATAAGCAATTTAGTCCTGGAGTAAACTACATTTGGCAGTATAGCAAGTCTGTTCGTCGGGTGCTGTGGCGATGGATATTTTTGAAGTCTGCTAAAGGAAGTGCCCAGAAGAGGCGGATACGCAGCTGTGAGCTAGGCAAATTTTCCAGTGTCTGGAGTGCTACGCACCCACAAGGGGTGTGTTGCTGTGCACACTAGAAGCGGTATCCACTTTTAAACATTTTAGCTATATGTATAAAGTGATGTTTGTCCAATAATGTAAGCGTAAGCAAGAGTAAGCCGCTACGAAGAGGGGGCGTCAATGCATTGATGTGGGCAATGACATGCCCTTTACGTCCCGGTTGGTAGGGTCTTCGGTGGGAAAGTCTTTTGGTTAGCTACTGGTCAAAAAAGATTGTGAAAGACGTCCTGAGGATTCTGAGGAAAGAGGGCGGATGACACAATGGAAAGAGTGTTATAGGGAAGGTCAAAATTACACATTGATGTAAAGTATACGTTGGTTAACAGACTGTGTTAAAACTTTATCAAATTTTTTTTTACCAAGTACCATGCGAGTTAATCTCGGTTTATTCTAGTTTTTTCATTAGGAACTTTTTGTAAATGACGAATGGCTAACATTTCAGGAAGTATAGCCTGTACACCGTTTGCTGGGAAAAAGCATAGCTTATCCTGCAAGACCATGTAGTGGTAGTATTATGTTAAATTATATTATACAAGTTTGTTACTTACAGTAACTTCTTATGATGATAAGGAGTCTATCAATAAGAGCCCGTTGTTTTAGAGCAGCTATATTTTCCAATGTCTGTTGCTTGAACCACTCTAGAGCTAGAGATGATCAGTCTACAAGTGAATTCAATGAGATTACTTTTCGGATGTAAAGCTAGTTCCCTTGAACACAAGTCAAGTAGATTTGCATGTTTTACACATTCTTCATGGCAAGGAGTTGGATTTCTTTTAGTAATACTTCCAGGATGTGAAGTATTAGCTCACAATTGATGCTTGAACTCACCAGCAGTGCTGCGAATATTGTAGTTAACAATATTAAGAGTTATCGAATGACAATTACTCTGCCTTTAGAAATGGCTAGAAATACATGTATGCTGTTTAAATTTGAGCAGTCGTGATAATTAATTCTGTTACGTTGTAATTCTGTATAGTAGTCGCAAGATGTTATCTCAGCAAGGGCAAAAAAAATAAGACAAAACTATAAGTTGAAATATAGGTAGGAGTATTCGCTAAGCTCAACCCGTTCCAATTGTATTCAAACGAGCTTCATACTCTACAAGAATTCGTGAGGATCCACTTGTATATTGAGTATGTCTTTATTTCATGCCCTGTCGCCTTCATCAAAAGTTTCAAGTAGCAGATTTGAAGGATTGTCGATCCCTACTAATTCAGGTGAAGTAAAAAAATTGTTTTTAAATAGTTTTAACTACAATTATTACTTTGCAATATCTCGTACCTCGTCCTGCCATATAAATTATGCGAACAGTATGAGAAACAGCAAATTATTACGCTTGTTCATTAAGTTAACTTAAACAGGGCGAATCAGCTTGTGCAGCAACCAGAAATAGAATTGCCAAGTCCGCCATCTTACCTGCCCCAGCATTCTGACAACTTTCACATTAAACCAGTTCAATAATCCATGCCAAATCTGACGAAGTTAAGCTGTCAAGGCCAGCCCGAAGCTTGATAGGACAAGTACTTGCCAAGATTTACTCCAATAGCTCCGCTGAACAGACAGTAGAGCGTTTCCTGCTCCCAAGATCCCAGAGTCCCATAATACGGATATTTAAAGTCTTATTAGGAAGGCTTCTGAATATTTCAAGAGGAAATTCAATACTATCTAAAATACATCGATGAAAGTGAAACTGGCATAACGAGATATCCGAAATCCAGGACTTTGTAAGTCATTTGGTAATACGAGTGCAGTGTTCTGAAGCTGGCACGCACGAGACGTTACTGCAGCTCTAGGTGGTACTACTGCGTGAAGAGTACGTTCCAGATACTACTTTCTAATATAGTGAATATTTTGAAAAACATATCATCACGTTAATAAAATGCAGTTGTAGTTTCATGAGCGGGATTAACGAATCCATAACGTCCCAGGCAACGTGATGGTTACTCAGCCAAATTACACAATTTGGGTGACACATGCGTCTTCATCACGAGTAACACAAAATGCTTTACCTGATGCAACAACCCTGCTAACACAATAGACATTGAGTCAATCTGAATAAAATGACTCCCACCAGACTCGTGATCACGTGTAAAATGACAAAATGGAACTTAGAAGTTGGTAGCGTGATTATTGAAACCATAAGAATAAATTTCGTACTCTCGCTTATCCAGGAGTATGCCAAGTGCAGCGGATTTCGTTCGCGCACACAAACTAGCGAGAAATTAAGACACACTCAAAATGAAATAGGACGAGCTCCTCGAAATTCCAAATATAATGTACGTTGCGGCATTTTGATTTCTTTAAAAAGAAAGATATTAGCGTTTAAAATCTCGGATATATATTTATTAAAGCACGGCCATTATTAAGGTTAATATCAGGACGGTGCGAAATATCAACAATATGAAAAATCGAAATCACATATAACCTTTAAACGCCTGGCAACACGCAACAGTGCTACGTGAGAATTTCGAACTCGTATAAATATTAATTCAGGAGATTTTATGCCAAAACTTGTTTTGTACAGGGCAGACTTGCTGAGATTGAGGAAATGTCTCGGTTATCATTCCTTGGCGCTCACACTGTCTATATACTGCTGTATGAATAAAAAATATTTTTCGTATAGATGCACTGCAGAAAAACCAGCCTAGAATGTTTGCGGCTTGGCTTATTGCAATAGGTCTTAGTAATTAGTCATATGTTCTTAAAATTTGCAGTGGTTCCCTACCAGATCTGCAGTAATAACATATATTAACTTTATTAATCTAACAACACAGGGGTGTCGTAATACGAAGAATCCATTTCCTAAAAAGTTAATTGAATTTTGCATTACAAAAACTTTTGCACAAAAGAAATTTTTGGGCATTTTGTAAAAGTGAGGATTTTATCATTAATCATGTCATTCGCGTAGTTAGCGTGTGTGGTTGTTAGTCAACAATGTCTTTGCCAACTGGCGGTCCATTGGAAATTATCAAGGGCAAAAAGACATTTAGTCTTGCGATAAGTCAATCTCACATGATCGGTTAGCCATTCGGTAAAATTACTGAGAACTTGATTCACTTAACCAGCTTAAAGCACTTAAAAGTTTTAGCTGACTGAATGTTTATCATGCTCTAACTTAGACCAATTCAGTTTTGGTGATTAAAATTTATCAGACCTGATATATTAATTTGTTTTAGGAACACATACAATATCAGTAATCTATCTATAAAATATAATTTCAATATTTTCCACTTATTAATATTATAATGTGGATATAAATGTAATTGAGCCACAGCAGACAATTCTTGTTAGCGTGAAATGTTTACGTTAAGAGAGTGAGTATGCCTTTCGGAACCGATTTCCTGCAAAAACGGCTTCATCTCCGAGATTATCCTCTATGCGAAGCAGTTGGTTCAATTTAGCTAATCTCTCTGAGCGGGCAGGTGCTCCAGTTTTCTGTGGCATCTTAGTTAGCATGTTACAATAATTACCGTCGAACATACAATTTGTCCTGCTTTAATCCCAACCGAAAGTTCGGCAATTGTAGTGTCTTCAGTTTCTCCAGATCGATGGGAGACTTGAACACCCCAATCAGCTTTGAATGCCTCTTTGGCCGCATCGATTGCCTCAGTAAGCGTGCCTATTTGATTCAACTTTAGAAGGAGGGTATTGCATGCTTTAACAGAAACAGCTTTCTTGATGAATTTGACATTCGTTACAAGGAGATCGTCACTAGTAAATGTTAATATGAATATTTAAATTCAGTTTAAAATATATTTACCCAACAATCTGAGCTTCTGTCATATTGTAGAAGTAACTCCAAGCTTCCCAGTCGTCTTCAGCAAATGGATCTTCAATACTAATAATGGGATAGGTAGAGATAAGCTTTTTGTACTTTTCAGCAAGCTGCTCATAGGACAGCCAATGACTGGTATCACTTTCTGGGTTCTTGAAATCTAGGTCGTACTTCCGCTCTGTCTTTCGATAAAATTCTGTCGACGCAACGTCAATAGCAATTTTAACTTTTCCTGAGTACCCAGAGCTATCTATAGCATCAGTTATCAATGACAGAGCCTCCTCTGGCGTTTGAATTGGAGGTGCAATTCCCCCCTCATCCCCAACATTAGTAGCACTTGGACCATATTTTTCTTTAGCAAGGGATTTTAGTGTTTGGTACACCTCTGTTCCATAGCGAAGTGCTTCTGAAAATGATGGTGCCTCACTTTATTTGCATTAATACTTTTGAATTAAAAATTAACTATTTGAACTTACCAGGGCACGATCATAAACTCTTGAAATGATAGGCGACCACCTGCATGAACCCCACCATTTATGACATTCATAAACGGAACTGGTAAAACAAAGGGTTTTGTTGTACCTGCCAAGTCCGAAATGTGGGAATACAACGGTACATTCTAAGAACTGTTAGAGCAGAATGTTTTTAAAAAATAATGAGCATACCTTGGACGCTGCAGCAGCCTTCGAAGCAGCTAAGCTAACACCTAAAATAGCATTCGCTCCAAGATTTCCCTTGTTCGGCGTACCATCTAAAGAAATCAAAAATTGGTCCACGGCATTCTGATCAGTTATATCAATATCCGATTGAATAATCTTGGGGGCAATAATATTGTTAACATTGGCTACAGCCTTAGTTACTCCTAGAAACTGTCAGGTATTTATAGCTTAATTATTAACTCATACTAACCTTTTCCATGCCATTTGGACTTATCACCGTCTCGAAGTTCGTGTGCTTCATGAGACCCTAAAAATAAATGCGTGAAAATTATTGCCTTGAAAAATAAAGTTTCTAATAGTTACCAGTTGATGCACCCGAAGGAACGATAGCGCGAAATGTTCCATGTTCAGTGGCAGCCTCAACTTCAACTGTTGGAAGCCCACGCGAGTCGTACACAGTGCGTGCGTATAGCTTTTTTAAAGGCATTGCAAAATTATTCTATACACCGATTATCAAAAGTGTTAAAAACAACGTGAACAATAGAATATTCCATACGAGTAAGTAACAACCAGAAGAACGGTACCGGATTAGTCAACTCTTAAATGAACCTGAGCAAAAATTTCAGTCATCTTTCATTTTGTAAGTTAATGGGACAACTGATCCGGTGCTACATAGGCGGTTAATATAAATTCCAGGTCATATCCCTACCTTTAAATGGTTTAATACTTCATTAGCATTGAAGTAACAAATTTTGTAATTATAACATAAGCTTACTACGCCGGACTTTTGACCAGTCTGTGACACTTCATTAGTTGCTTAAATCGGCCTAAGCATACTCTCAGCTGCCGGTTACTTTGAAAATTTTTTGAGCATCACTTCTACTTAGTTCCCCATATTCAGAAATATTTTACGCAGTTTACTTGCTTTACCAACACCTGTGAACCATATAAATTTGATCTCGAGGGTTCTGCTAAAAAATATACAAAAGTAAAACGTGTCCTCTGCGGTATTTAATTGCGTGTTAAAAATTGCACAATTGTGTTAACTATTGGATGCTGGGTTAACGTTTCTAATTCGTTAGATGGACGAGCGATTTACCATGTTTAATACATTATGATAGGTTTTCTCTATATGATTTATGATATATTCACATCTAAATTCTGACTGTGGCTGCATATGTTTATAAATGTTGACTAAGTGCTTCAAAATTGATTTTTTACACCACTACAAATGAAACAGTCTGAGCCCCAGCTTAGTTTTTTCTTTAACTCTACAAATATTTTGATTTTGAGTGAGTTTACACGGTAGACCGCTCTCTGTTGTGTAACTTTTACCCTTTAGTCCTAAGAATCTTGAATTATCCTGTTCAAAACCGTTGTTCTCTGTCAAATTTTATTTATGTCCGGCTCATGATAGGTAACAGCATTATTTTAAGCTAAATATATTATTGTTATCCGAAGGTTTAGATTATGACTATACAGTGGGCCAACGTTGAAAATTGTTATGATTATTGAATCCGCCCCCATGTGGTATTATAATTTAAATTCTCTGGAGCTGCAGGACATTATACGTAAATGTATAGTACAAATTTCCTTGGTCTCCGCCCTCGTTACTAATCTCAAGGATGATACTATATAACCAATGCTACCCACAGCAAACAAATTTGCTCGTCCCAATAATAGGTGTTCAGCATCTCGATATTGATAAATGTACTTTGTTGCGACCAAAATTTCATATGTTAAGCGTGTGTCCTTCCAAAGATATTATTTATAATCGCTGCAGAAATTTGGTTGTTCTTATTTGTCAAGTTCCTATAAGATTGTAGGAAGCCAATTAAGAGTTATTGAAAATGATTCTGCTTTAGTCATGCAGGAATGACCTCATATTGGACAATTATGAGCGGAATTTAATAAGCCCATATTATAATAGTTTCTCCTTTTACTTGTTTCCCCTTCTGTACTTGCGTTAGTGTAGTAATTTTTGGCGCAGTCAACCAAAAGCTTTTAACACAGATATCTGATGTGTTCGAAATCTCTACTTATCACGCGCACGCGATATACAATGTAACTGTTAAACCCAAATCCAGTATTATGTGGATGCACAATTTATATTGGCATTAAGGCGTACCTTATGAGTGAGTAATTAGAAGCAACTTGCTACCGTGCAGTCTGTAATAATTCTTATGACCCAATTAATGTACAATCTACTTGAAAAATCAAAACAATGCAGTTCTCGAAATTTAACGTGAAGCAGTTATTTTATATCCTTCAAGCAACTTCAAATTGCTCCTGGAGAATTTTAATTTGATACGATAAAAACCCTTAAGACTGATAATTGCAGCAGGGTTAAATATTGAGAAAACACCGAGGGCTGTTTCATATGTGGATTAGGGGGGTGCTACAATTACTTAACAATTTGTAAAGTTGCTTCCATGATATTCAGTTTGGTCAAATGTTCTGATTTTATATTATGGTAAATTCTATTAAAACATGGCGTCGGGAACGTGACTTGATGTAAATTTGAATATTTGATGAAATATCCAAACTCAGTAAAAATAAAATGGTTGTGGTGTGTTTTTACTATTTATTTATAGAAAGGCTTTAGAGAAGTTGAAGCAGGGCGCTGTCACATATTACACTCCTGTGAGAAAACATTCTATGCGATAGAATAGCGTAGCCAATAGCACAACTAGATATATCGGCGCCTGAAATTATCTAGGTTTTGGCAAAAGCTTGAGTCAAACATCGCAAAATGTAAGATAATTCCATGCGAGATAAATATACCATGCTAAAGTTTATTACCAAGTGTTCAATTGCAACAAGACTTGAGCCTAAAATACTCTATTCGCACGATATCATAGTTATTATGGATTACGCAGTGTATATCTAAAATTAAAATACTAAAATATTTCGAGTATTATGGAACTGTGAGTACTGCTCAGATGAGACAGGCGACACCGACAATGATAGATTATCTTTCAATAAAAGGACTGGTTCACGGCCTGAGACCAGTGAAAGTGTCCACCATTCGACACAAGCATGACCGAGTTTCGGAGAAAACTCAAGGTAATCACGGGCTCCAATTTTGAATGCCCACGATATTTGAAATTACTCATCAGCATCAAGAGGAGCTTCTTCATCAAAATCGTCTTCACCTTCAGAAGCGCCAGCTTCTTGATATTGTTGGTACTCGGAAACGAGGTCGTTCATATTACTCTCTGCTTCAGTAAATTCCATCTCATCCATTCCCTCCCCTGTAAACCAATGTAAAAATGCCTTGCGACGAAACATAGCTGCGAATTGATCTCCAACACGCTTAAACAGTTCTTGGATCGAGGTGCTATTACCAACAAACGTCGACGACATTTTCAAACCACGAGGTGGTATAGAACATAAAGCAGTTTGAACATTATTGGGAATCCACTCCACAAAATATGATGAATTTTTGTTTTGAATGTTACGCATTTGATCCTCAACTTCCTTCATAGAAACTTTACCCCTAAAAATAGCGGAGCAAGTAAGATAGCGGCCATTGCGAAAATCTGATGCAGCCATCATATTCTTGGGGTCGAACATTTGCTGTGTCAACTCAGGAACTGTCACAGCCCGAAACGAATGAGCACCACGACTCGTAAGGGGTGCAAATCCCACCATGAAGAAATGTAAGCGCGGGAAGGGAACCATGTTAACTGCAAGCTTGCGTAAATCCGAGTTCAACTGTCCAGGAAAGCGAAGACAGGTTGTAACGCCGGACATAACCGCAGAGACTAGATGGTTCAAATCCCCGTATGACGGGTTACTTAATTTCAGTGTTCGCATACAGATGTCATACAAAGCCTATATGTCAGGACATTAGTAATAAGTGACAACTCTTTGCTCTTAAACAACAAATCAGACCTCATTATCTATACAAAACGTCTCATCTGAATTTTCGACGAGCTGATGAACAGAAAGTGTAGCATTGTACGGCTCCACAACTGTGTCCGAGACTTTTGGGGAAGGGACCACTGAGAATGTAGCCATCATTCTATCCGGAAACTCTTCCCTAATTTTGGAAATCAAAAGCGTCCCCATTCCAGCTCCAGTGCCTCCGCCGAGGCTATGAGTTATCTGAAATCCTTGTAGACAATCACACCCCTCGGCTTCTCGGCGAACAACATCTAACACTTGATCCACAAGCTCCGCACCCTCAGTGTAGTGGCCTTTTGCCCAGTTGTTTCCAGCACCAGACTGACCAAAAACAAAATTATCAGGGCGGAATAGTTGGCCAAATGGTCCAGCTCGCACAGCATCCATAGTACCTGGTTCAAGATCTACAAGAACGGCCCGAGGAACAAACTTGTTACAGGAAGCCTAGAAAGGTTACATCCTGTTAGGCAAAATAATAAGAGACATGTAGTAAAGATAGAGCAACAACCTCATTGAAATAAACGTTCATCCTTTCCAGCTGAAGATCTGAGGTCCCATGGTACCTAGTAAGCGTTAGTATTAAGGCAATACAACAGCTAGTGCACTGTCATACACTCCGGAGCCATCAAGACCGTGTTCACCAGATATTGTTTGCCTGGTAATATAATAGTTAATGCCTTTTTGTTTAAAATTCGCAGATTGAGGGAGAAGTAACCGTACCAAAACGCGGCACCAATTTGATTACCCTAAGGTAAGTACAATACCTAGTAAGCTAGTAGCTAATATAAAGATATCGAAACTACTCACGCATTGACCAGTTTGGAGATGAACCTGTTTAATTATAAATCATAAATGTTAATTCAAATGATGATTGTTATTTCAGTAATAATTGGGTAGTACACGAGAAAGCTTTTATAAAACGTTAAACGAATTGATTTATAACTCACAATTTCCCGCATGTCTAGGATTTGACTCACACAACAAAGACACTTCAGTGAGCTAACGACCAAGATAGTAAAATATTAACAATTACTTTTTGAAACCGCAAGTAGAGAATGAGCCTGAAGATTCAAAACTTAACACGGGATGCTGATAAGAGACAAAATAATGCAAAAATCTACCATTGCTCTAGAATACAAATTTTTGAAAAATCTTACATAATTAATCGGAAAGTTAATTTATCCGATAGTACAGTATCGAATAGCTACTCTAATAAAGCCCTCAATAATAAAATAGGTCGTTTTTGTGGAAACTACACACTTACGTAGACATCCAGATAAGTTTCAAATTTTGGTAGACTAAGTATAAACATCTTTGTTGACTAATTTAAGCTGAGCATAAAAGTCAGGTTCAGACTCAAAATACTTTCAAGGACTATACAGTCATATACTGTTATGTACTTATTGCTAGTGTAGTGGACTGTCACTGGGTTTAGCTAACATAATCAATTTCTATTAAGTTCGCCAACACATTTTAACATTGGGCAAATTATGTATTTAACTCATTTTTCGGTGATTTAGGGCTTTGTATTTAAATTATTACTTCATTGGGATGATCAAACTTGCCTTTCGTAACCTTTTTAGTAAATTGCCTTTAGTGTAGAGAAGAACCAACAGCATTTAGTTTTAAAAAAACTAAACGAAAACTTATTTTCCAACAGGGCTAATATAGAAATTTTCTCAACTCACGACTATACTGGAAAGATGCAAGGTATACTCCTTGGTAATGTCACATGCAAACTGCATCATGCCAATAGTTCACATCATAAAATTTTACGTGTACACTCAGTTCTAAATTAATATCTGCACCCTACATAATTGTTCCAAACTAGGACCTTAAAATCCCAAGACCGACATGGTTTTAGGTCGTCAATCAAGTAAATAATTTGCGCTGCAATTTGTCTTCGTGATCATTGCGCGTCATGTTCAGTTAACATGAATTGCGTGGAAGCATAAAATCACTAATGATGGCTAACATTATTTAAGCCAACGCTTTTAATAACCAGCTTCACAAATTTGTTACCCTTCGTCTACGTAACGGTAAATCCGAACTAGTTCATTATTCTAAGTAGGAAGTAACATTAAATCGAGTTAAGCACCAATTATATTATTCCCAGCTTACTTTTAAACAATCCACGACTGTAACGGTCATCTGTTCTATTAATCATTTAAATTTGTACTACTACTATATCAGGTAATTGTTAAATTAACCTAAACCATCAGTGTTAAAACCGGATGACTTAAACTTAACTTTTAAACTCGTGCAATTCTCATATGTTCCTCAGTCCATTTAAAATCTCTTACAAAGGACGATATAAGCCAATCAACAAACTAGCCTTTAAATTCTAGTAGCACTTGCGACTGGCTTCAACCTTTGATAAGGCTAATTACCTAACGAAAAATTCCCATACGAAAAACTAGTGCGTTGATAGTATAGTAGTCATTTATGGTAAGTTCTTTGAATTAGTCATTGAACTGCAATGTGAGTAGAAAAAAGAGCCTCCTCTGGAAATGGAATAAATATTTTTTAAATTAGCACTTAAGAAGTTATTTCAAGGATTCGTTAAATCGCGCCTTAATCCTAGAAGCAGCTATTCGTCGTATGTACCACTGCTTGTGCATGTGAGCTGAATTTTCAAAGTCCTTAATACATAAATTTTTGACTAAGAAGACATGTTAAGAACATTTATTTACCTTTGGTGTATCAGATTCATAGGTTCGAAGCTGCTAGTAGGAATTAAGGCTATCCGTGTTACTCTCTAGAACGGCTGTGAAAAGAGAAATTCTCTTCAAAGCTATACCACAGATTTATATTAATAGGCCCCAAAAACTAGTACACGTAAGATTAATAGATATGCCAATCTAAAATTTGAGAACTTGATAGTTTATTATCTAACCAAAGGTTGAGCAATCTAAAAATATTTGAGGCCAGTCAATTTCAGTATTATTTTTAATGTAACGATGACTATATTTAAAATATAGTTAAATATATATCAATTAAGCTAAGTATCATTGTTTACTACTTCATCAAAATTTGTGTATTCTAGCATTGATGATTAACTTTCGGACAAAGCCACGTGACATAAGTTGAATTGGGCGAGCGATTAATTATCAGGTATTAAAAGGTGGTGATTACCAAGGCATTTTTCATGATAGTTAAGGAAAGGTCAATTCGCAGGAATTGGCAAATTAAGGAATAAAAACTACATTCGCAAGTGCTGACATCATTTCAGTTGAAGATTTTATACCTGCTAAAGCATTGTTCCAAAACAATTTATCAGAGTAGTAGACTAAGATCAAAAAAAAAAAAGGAAAAATCGGTTAATCTTAATAATAGGAACTTATGCTTATGCTCAACAACTTTACCTACCAAAGTAACCTAACGAATAAGTATCAGCTGTTCATGCAAGGAAACTTAATCGATCACACTAGCAACTAACATAGGTACTATTGATTGGGCTTATTAATTTCCCAAAGATATCGGGGTGTGATCAAAATTTATTTAAAAACTATTAATGTAAATCAAACGTGGGCATTACCAGAGACAAACCAGGGTACTGAGGGCTTTTGAAGCTTTGTCATAGTGAATCTACCAGGTCTATCCAATCCATGTTCCATTGTAGCATTGAAAAGGGGCTTTTATTAAAGACCAGTATAATCGATCATAAAATACCTTAAACGCCTCGGTCAGTAGTATTTTCATCAGAAAGGAGAATTTACTAGCTAGATTCAAAACTAATTATGCTGGCTTGGACCTATTTCTAAATCAATCACACTTTTGGATGACTTTTTGTCAAATAGAGTCAAGTTGGTGTTATATAATCAACCATAAAAAGAACAACAATCTTGCACACAAAACTACCGAACACGGCCAAAAGATGTTTCGGCAATAAATATTTTCTACATACATCATGATTAATGATGTATAATAACAAAACGATTACTTGTTTTATTATTACAAGTTATATTGACCACAAGTGTACTCTTCACCATCGAAGGACAATTGCTAATCTGAGATTGATTACCACATAAAGTTTGTTGCCACAATCATTCATGCCATATTACGTAAATTTTGTTACTCCAATATAACCTGTACAGCTACATCCTCTACCCGGCAATAGTTTGCACTAACAAGCACAGCTCATCAAATTTCTCTGCTATTTCTGTGTTCATCTGCATTTAGCGGGCTATTTCGTATTCTGCAATCTTCCACTTCGTTGGTGATAATTTTTTATTCCTTTGCAACTGACGAAGTTTCCGAGAATATACTTGTTTTGTGGTCTTTCTGGTCTAATGTATTTTTACCATTTTAAATACATAAGTTACCACATTTAAGTTCACTTAACATCTACCAATTATATGCGAACACAAAGTTTGCGTTGAAACAATGGCATCAAATCGATTTTACTTCAATGTTGAAATGGCGTGTACTGGTTGCTCTAATGCTGTTGAACGATCACTGAAAAATCTTAAAGGTTTATAATTATTCCGACTCTGCAATTTTGATACTTTCAGCCCAATATGTTTTGGAATTCTGTTTAACATTCGGTAACCACCATTGATTTAGGCATTGAAAATTGTGAAATATCGCTTGAACAACAATATGTGGTTGTATGGACGGATGGCAGTCTAGACGTTGAGCAAGTTCTTAATGCTATTAAAAAAACTGGAAAGGCTGCTGAATATGACAAGTCCAAGTAGAAGTCACGCTACTTTGGTCCACCATATAAAATTCTTCCGCTTTACCTCGCTGTGTATTGAGCTTAGACTTGCCAAATTATCTGAGATTAAATGATTTTATCGTCGTTACTGTTAGAGTTGGACATTTCTATTCAACTTTCGGTGACAGATTTACGCTATCGTTTTTGGGATACAGTATTGCTGAAGTTAGGTACCATTTATCTATTGTACGTCGAACTGTACACCTTAATGTCTGAGTATTCTATCCTTAATATATTTTAAAGAAATTTAAAATTTTATTTCACTCCATCTAAGCAGACTCTGGTGGGGCTTAGGCTGTTTTAAATTCTTGTGTCAAATCCTGAGTTTTAAGATACATATATTGGGTGATTGCATAATCCCACAGGGCTGTTGAGAAAGGTACTGGGTGCATCACTGTGTGTATTATCTTTCTTACAATTGTCACTTATATGCACTCTTATCCTAACGACCAAATATGCAGTCGGATTAAATACCCCAGAAGTAGTATACTAAGTTCACTTGATAAAACTCGTTGTATAATTCTAGTTGGCTGGCAGTCTAATTTGGATCCCGGCAGAAGAAAATGTTTCGTATGCTTACACCTATTAATCAAGAAATCAGAAACGAAAATAGCTCCGCCGTGCATCGCGTTGTCTTGGTGAGTAATGAAGTTATGCGATATAGAGCCGATATAATGGTGCACGTGATTCTTGGAAAATGGTTTCGGATGCAATGCACTTCCCTAAGTGTCAAGCCATTGGTATTTGGCATGAGCTGTCATTTACAATGATTATTATAAATACATAATTTTCCATTATGGAATTTTAGAGCTCGTAGGTATCTTCATAATTCTCAAAAGTTTTATGAACTTATCAACATTAGTAAAAGCTTTCGCTAGCGATTGGACTAAGTGAATATAATTATAGAAATATTGATCTTTGTAAAATTATTAATTTAAAATTTCGCTATAAATATGACTAGTTTAAAATATGTTCGTTAGGTAGTAAATTTCTGCTCAATTCTGATTTAATGTGACTTCCAAGCTTCGCCAAAGTAATATATTTACTCATTTTATTGTACTCGTGGTACCTTAAGCATTTATGCTTTGGTTACCATTCAGTACCATTTAAATTTGACTATATAGCAATTCGAGTCCCTGAAACGGTAAACATGGAATTAAGAATCAACGGGACGTATCTGTTTTTTATAATAACCTCTAAACCGCATTTAATGCATTATAGGGGCCAGTAACTGTCATTTTTTCTTGTTTTAAAAATGTCTATGAAGATGGGATTCAAGTAATCTGTTATATCTTAGCACAAGCCACAATCAATGAGTCGATTTCAGTAATATTATTCTCAGAGCAACAATTTTAAATTTTGGTATCAGCAATCCGGCACGTCTGTATGAATCCAATCTTGTAAATCATAATAAGTATCTTCACTCAACCAAATTATGAAAAAGACAAATTTATAAGTTTTGGGACTTTGAACGCCAATAATACTGACATAAGAAGTAGCTTAAGATGTAACTGAATGGATAATTATGTCGTCGTGATGCGATCAAATGCCTTGCTAATGGCGAATTGCACTTGGCGCGAAAATGAACCCTGGGAATTAACTATGTGAACCTTGATAGTTTTTTGTGAAAAATTAATGTCCGGTATCATATAAAAGGATATTCAAGTTTCATTACAACAACATCAAGGGTAAAGTTGGTGAATCTTAAAATTGAAAATTAAAATAAAAAACAAAATTTATCATAAGCGTAACTAGGTTAAAGATGTAGGAGCCACAAATGGCCTAACGAAACATTGAATTTAAGGCCCAATGTAACAAGATATTTTGACCAAGAGAAATAGCTTCCGAATATCTGATTATTCATTTGGTGCGCAGCGTTATTACGAAAATCCGAAAAGTCGATGGTAGCAGATTGAGGCAAACGGTAGCCTATGATTTTTTGAAACCCGTCAGAGGACTAATGGGAACTTACGAAAGGAAGTTTTATAAAAATTTTTATATTACAACCAAAATATTCCAACGATATTTTGAAAATGAATGCTATTATTCAACAATTTGGTTTCTTTGTTTATGTTTTTATTGGGATGTTCTAAACTCATTAGTTCGAATATTTCCAGGTTTTATAAATGCATCGAAGGCAGTTTATTAGCTAGGCGTATAGGTTTTATATAGGACTAAAATTACTGTAGGTCAAAACTCTAACAGTAATCAATGAACATCTCGTAGCTAGTAAAAGGTAGAGAAGATACAAATACATTTACTAGTTGAGTATAAAGTTTTGAATTAGAATCCACCACGGTGAGGCGAGTCCCGTTCGTCGGCGGTGGATGCAGTCTTTGTGGCTCTCTTGTCACGTGCTCCAATGTTTCTAGTGTATCTATGGTATAATAAACTAACATTTCTCTGTTATTGATATGTCCCTCCATGGTCTTCAAAAATTCTTCAATGAGTACATATAAAAGTATTGTGTTGATACGCAATAATAATTTTTTTACTAGTGATGTCTTTTTTGTTTAAGTCTCGTAGACAGCTTGCCGGCTCATCTCTATCATCTGCCCCAAACACCTCGAAAACCGATTCACCACACCAACATTTATCTACTACTTCGGAAGTTGATGGTGCTGAGTGCTCCAAACATAACGAAAATCCAAACTCAAATGTGTCTCTTAGTTGCTCTGCTTTGACTCCTACTCTATTTAAAGAAAATTCACATACTACAGCCTTGGGCTGCTTGACACAATCGATTGAGGTCACGAAAGGCGAACCACCTGTGGTAGGTAGTCCCATCTTCTCCTGAATTTTATTATCAACTTATGCTAATTGCAATTCTTGTGTTTTAACTTTTGTATCAACATAGTCATGCACGAAACAAAACTATAAAACCTCAATACCCTTATTAGGCTCTCCATACCCTTGGGCAAATTTCGCTATATCTGACTCTATCCACTTGTTCCCACGCTATGGTGCAGCCGTGAATGGCTCAGCCTCGAGGGATGGAATAATTTACCTCATGGGTGGGCTTGTTAATGGAAGAATTGTTCGTGATGAACTATTTACGGTTAATGTCTCTAAGCTCTATTCACCATTAAGATCAAATAGCGTAGGAATGTTCGAGTGTTTTCAATATCCTGCTGCTGTGGGAGGACCATCGCCCAGGGTAGGCCATGCAAGTTTACTTCTAGGAAATGCATTCATCGTTTTTGGTGGTGATAATAAAACTTACCCTAATGATGCTCTTGATAATAGTTTGTATTTATTTAATACAGGTACGTATAAATATTTTAGACCATTGAATCTTGCTAACTAGCTGAAGCTACTAAACGATGGTCGTTTACACCTCCATCAGGTGCTTGTCCATCTGGAAGATATGGTCATAGTCTCAATGCCCTCAATTCTGTTATTTATGTTTTTGGTGGACAAGTTGAAGGTTGTTTCTTTAATGATCTTTTTGCGTTTGATTTAACTCAATTGCATAATTCAAGATGCCAATGGAAATGCTTAATTTCCAACGGTTCACAAACTTTTAACGGTAAATGTGTTCCCCCAGCCCGAACTAATCATACATGTGTCACGTGGAACAACTGCTTATATTTATTTGGTGGTACGGATGGGAAGACATGGTTTAATGACGTATGGTCTTATTCACCAACTTCTCGGTCGTGGACTGAGCTTAGCTGTGCTGGTTATATTCCCGCAGCGCGTGAGGGACATGCTGCGGCTTTGGTAGGAGATATTATGTATATTTTCGGGGGTCGAATTCGGGAAGGTGCCGACTTAGGAGATTTGGCAGCCTTTAAGTTATCGACAAATCGATGGTACACATTTCAAAATATGGGTACTTCACCAAGTCCTCGTAGTGGTCATAGCATGACTAGTTATGGGAAATATGTGATTGTTTTGGGAGGCGAACCAAGTACTTCCCCTCGGAACCCCACGGAGCTCGCTTCCGCATACGTTCTTGACACTAATAAAATACGATATCTTGCCAACGAATCAACCCATGCTATAAGTGGCAGATCAAAATCGAAAGAAAAACCCGATGATAATTATCTGAGTTGTGGAGACAACGTTTCATTTTTAATGAATCGAACGCCAGAAAGCACTGGGCAGTTTGATTATCGGTCGTCAGGGTCTAGTCCTTGCAACATCGTTCAGGATGAGCAGCCAAAATGCCCGGATGGTAAGGGTAGTACTATTGGCTCATTGATAACGTCATCAGATTCAAACAACTTACCCAATCCTATTCCCACATGCTTAGCTAGCCCCAATAACAGTATTGATCCTCAAAATACTTCCAGGCCTAATCCTGCTAACTATCAGTTTGACTCTTTTCCTAACAATTCATCCGAACCGGTTCACACGGATATTCAAGAAAATCCTTACAGCGCGCCATCGTCAAATTTTGAAGAAACAGCAAAGGAATTGGAACCTAGAGATGGATTGACTGATGATGAATTTCAGATGAGGACGTGTTTTAACGAAAGTGACTTGCTTACCATTGAGTTCTCGTCAGCAATGGATTCGTCATTCGTATCTCCGACTGTGGATAAATTAGCTTCTGATATGACACATTCTTTATTACAGCTTTCTGTTGATGCACCTCAGTCTAGTCACCATGAAGCATCAACTCGAAACTCATCTATTTTGAGTAAATCTTGGGATATCGGTACTCGCAATCAGTCCAGTGAACCTCTTTGCACTTCATCTTGTGTAATATCGGATGATGGATGTGTTATTGAATGTTCATCCCAAGCTATTCAACCCACTGATATCAACTTGCCACATAACATGTCTGTGATGTACCAGAAACGTCCCAACTTCTCCGAAACTAAAGATAATTTTGAACTTTCAGAGATACTCCCGACTGAGTTGGCAATTAATTACGAACATCAAAACCAGGAGTTCTTTAATTTACCTTCTGAATCGATTAAAAACGCAGAACCCACTAACGAATTTCTTGATGAATCGAATAAGTTATCCGTCTCTGATGGGCAGTTTTATTCAGACTGCAATGTATCAGCGGGACTAGATGGAGTACCTTTTAAGCGCACCAGATGTCAAAAATTTAGTTCCATATTATCAGACCTCACTCAGGATGACTTGAACTTTTTTAGTGTTCTTCTTCAGATACGATCTCAATTACTATTTACACAAAAAAAACTTGAAAAGGATGCGGCCCGAGCCGCTGCGCGGATTGCCAGAGTTGAAAAACAACGTGATATTGCATTGAGCGAGGCTATTTTTGCACGCGCTGAGGCTGCTTGTTTTGCGTCATCTGAACAGATGTCAACCTCTAAAACTTTTCATTCTCTGCAGTCTGATTTGCCCGCGAATTTTTCGTCGGAAACGCGTGCCCATTCTCCAATATCTGTCAACAAAACTCTCAAGTGTAAAATTGAGCTCTTGGAAAACCGCCTTGCTTCATCGATTTCTGACTTTAATGTATTAAAAAAACATGTTGATTTGCTGCTCGCTAACCTTGAGATTGAGAAAAATGCCCGTCAACTGGCCGAAAATCTGCTATCTACCTCCGAAATCCGAGTCCGGGATCTCGAAGAATTTAAACACATGGCAATTCGGGAGATTTCATCGTTGCGTTTAGCTTTAGATAATGCTTTACATCATGCTCGACTTGAATCATCCCGAGTTATTGAAGTAGTCAATCGTGAATGTGTGGTGAAAATGGAGCTTGAAAATCTTATGAAAAAACTTAAGGAGGGGACTGTTGCTCAAAACTTGCGTTGCGACATCACCTCTAGTAGCGGAAAATTAATTTATGAAAAGCCTACTACTTTGAACGAACGATTTAGTATCCTCAAGGCACGCTTGGATGAGGAAGTTTCAAAGAGAAGTTTTGCCGAGCAATTGCTGTTCAAACAGAAACTAGAAGCTCAAAAAAGGACATCAGAGATTAATAACCTTCTTCATCGTGTACGTGATTTAGAGTTATTCATTGATTCAGAACCATACCGACTTACTAAAGAACTAAAAATTTTACACGGTAATACGGATCCTGCTACTACTGAAAACGTGGAGGTTTCTATGTTTAACGAAGATCAAATTTCTATCTTGCAGTCAAGGTTTGAGGCTGCCAATTCTCTTATTCAGCAGAGTATTAAAACTGCTGAAGTTGCTACTGCACAGCTTCGGTGTGCCGAAGAGCAAAAGGCTTTGGTCGAAGCTCATCGAGATCGTTTGAATCATAATTGCTTTACCGCTCGAAAGCAACTTCAGAACGCCTTACGCGAAATACAGAGTTTACAGTCAGATAAATTTACTTTGCTATCAACTTTAGATCAGCAGAAATTGGAAAAATGCGCTGCTGAAATTAAATTTGAGTTCTTTAAGTCACTACTTCAGCAGAACTCCGGCGATGCAAATCTAGATTCAGCAGCTAGTACACAACCTAAATCATGCTTTTGCAAGTGATGGAGAATGTTGGGCGGAAGATCAATCACAATTTTGAAGAAACATGCGGTTTAACTTCTTGCCTTGTTACAGTTCATCAGAACTATGTTAGACAGTTGCTGATGCTTTGAAAATTTATCATGTTTTACCTTAGTATATGCATTAACGGCAAAGTCTTTTGATGAACTTATTGCATTGAGTTGTCATTTTTTAATGCAAATTGTTTTGGATAGCTCCAAGAACATTTTTCCGGATGCAATGGAATTGGTGTGAATTTTATCTTAATTCTTAGATTGCCCATTCTCAGGGCTAGCTTTCTTGATCTCAGTGACACTTTCTTTTTAATACCCTACATGGTCCGCTAATAGGACGATTAGTTCTGAATCTAAACTAGGCTCTCATTATCCCTATTAAATGTGTATTATTTTAGCTGTTGCTTCAGCCTCTAATCGGTTACTGACTTTTCCTTTTCATCGTTCTTGCCGAATTTTTTATCCCTGTTAATTCCAATAAACTGTTAATTCATAACTTTAATAAAGGATATATCTCTGCCTCTTGCTATAAAAATAATTACTCGACCATAAATTTACCTGCCGAAACCATTCGCAAATAAGTGCCATTTTCAAATATGGAATTACCCAAGTGTCCTCAGGTACTACAAGTCGGGACATGACGTCAATACGAAACGTAATAGTAGTAGACGAGTAGCAGCAATTTGAATAATATAGCGAAAATGAGCAGCTTGCTTTGAGATGTAAGTGCATTCACATAAGTCGTTAGAGTGTGGGCGATGGTGTTATAATTTTGCGATACCATACTTTCTCTGAGTTCAGTGACACCACAATCCCAATGGCTTAGGAGTAACTTAATGCCGCATATACTATTAGTTAATTTGTTTAATATTATCAGTAACTGCTTGTGTTTATGCATGCACTTGAGCTGTAAGGTGCAGAATTAACGCCTTAACCGTGCCTAAGTTTTACTCCGTCATGTGTGAGATATTACAACAATTGAATGCGGTCCTCAGCATTGGAGTAATCCCCCAGTAAACACTGAGTTCACTTAAAATATACATGGATCGGGTCACTTATTTTTAAATATGGGTCAAGTAAGACTGGGCATCAATCACAAACTGAGGCTACAACGATTCATGTTATGAATTCAATACAACTCATCGGTTGAGCTAAACCGATGCACAACATTTAAATTTGGCATATTATGTAATTCAAGCAGATTAGATGGTCGATTATCCACTGCGATGCACATGGGACCTGGGAAAATGATTTTATTGAAAACAATGAATTATGGGTTATTTGTGAAGATTCCTTAAAAGGCTCTCGGTATTCCAAAAATGACTTTAAATACTGAGCTTTGTCTTAATTAGCCAATTAGTACACTGCTGTACCCTTCCAGCGTGATTTATTAAGTTTCGATCACCAAACATATAACGCGTTAGCATAGATAAGTCGTAATTATGTACGCCACCCCTCAAATTTTGCACCCTGTTCGTCTTAATATATGCAGATTCCGGGACAATTAGATCGCTCTGCTGTTACCTAATTACTTCTACAAATCAATTTTTCTTCAATGTTGAACTTGTCCCATGTTTGGAGTACACAACTGTATCGTTATCTCGTGACTTTTAAGTTTTTGCTGATGTATTCGTATCACCAATTAAAGCTATATTTCATTTTCACCACACATCAATTTCCTATTTCAAGTATAAAAAATAGTGATGTTTTTCGAAAGTGTGCCATAATTTCTGTTCTTTACGGGCATACTGCTGCGGAAGATCTCTATCGGATTCTAATTTATTCACATTTAATTTGCTTAATGTGCTAAGGAACAATTGCGGCTTCCGTCTTTAACTATAATTTTGGGCTGCTCGCAGTTACAATGTGGTGTACATGACACCCTATAAACATATATGTATTGCACGTTGAGACTGATGTAAATTATGGTCGTTACAACAAGCTATTTAAATGGCCTCTGGGTTAAAAATTTTGTTCAGTGCATGTTACTCTCACAGATATTATGTTCCTTACCGAATCTATTTTACATAATACATGTAATGGTAATTATGTGAAATCAGTTCTCAGTCATTATCTTCCCAAAAATTGTCTTGAAACTTATTTTGCTCGAAAACTCAAAAAACATGATTGAAGCTCTCGGCTTAAGCCCTCTGCAGCGGCCTTTTTCTGTGATCTGTATCAAAGTTCCAGTTAGAAATACGGTATATTCGTCATTGATGCACTGTGTATATTGCATCTTGACATCATGTGACATTAAAATTATAAGCTAGTCTACCGACGTCACGGAAGAGTAGAGTGTAAAACAGGTCTTTGAATTTTTCTTCTTTCCATGAGTTCGGTCGTAATTATATCATTATTTTTGACTCATTCTCACTCGATGTTAGTCGCTTGATTTTAAAAATATAGTCATGAATCGCCGAGGTGTGTGATCAAAACGATAGAACGCAGTGGCCCTTAATATTACATCTAGAAAGGATAAACACGGTTTCAGAGTTAGATTTTTAAATTTGTATCTGTTGTATCACATTAGGGATCTCAATTTAAAGGTATGTTTGACGGAATTGCAACTGAAATTAAGATTAAGGTTACGAAAATTGTGGTTTTGTTCTTAACATTTCACTTTTGTACATGAACGATATCATGATATGGAGACACTGAATATCATATTGTCTTCCTAGAAATTAGCATGGGCCATCTTTGGTTATACTAATTTTACAGGTTCTCTGTACGTTAGTTTGGGTTGAAAGGATTAAACATCTCAGAATTTGATGAGTATAAGATTATCAAATATTTAACCATGGAACGACCATAGATTCGACCTATGGCCAACTGGGGATTCGAATATAAGATCCTAAATCGACTTCTGGTTGTATACGGCTTTCCCATACCATCCCTATGCTAAAATGTGGCCTCAGGGTTGCCCCCAAACAGAAAAGTGGAGAACATTCTGGGGTTTATCAACGACGCAGATGTCGTATTAATCAACATGTTGTAATCACCCATTCGAAAACTCGTAATTGACGTACACATTCTCTAATTATCTTTCTTACTTGTAACACCATCTTACTGTGTGCAAGGCGCCTAGAGGTTTTTGTGATGATCAAATAAGCATAGCTAAGTTGCTTTCACAGACATTGCCTCTTTGTACTAGGTTCCCTAGCGTTTAGCAGGGCAGCTATCGTCCTGGATGATCAATTAAACACTTAAAAATTTCGCTTATTAAGTTAAGTATATTGGTTGCTTAGCCTTTTGTTTA